>WNWK01039091.1:0-17622 GCA_009830355.1 Cherax destructor
ATATATATATATATATATATATATATATATATATATATATATATATATATATATATATATATATATATATATATATATATATATTTTTTCTTCTTTCAACACGTCCTTTCCCCGAAGGGGTTTTTAAAAAAAAAAAACGTTTTTCCATTTTACATTTAGAAATATATACAGGGGTTTTTCGCCCCTTGCTAGCATTTAGTCGCCTCTTACGAACGCGGCTTACGGAGGAAAATTCTTTTCCCCTTTCCCCCGGAGAAAAGAGGAAATAAGAACAAAAACAAATAAAAAGAAAAAACCCGAGGGGTGTGTATATATATTTTTTACATGAATGTGTTTGACCTAAATTAAGAAGTAGAAATGTCCCTAAATCTTTCATGTTTATGAGAAAAAAAAAAGCCCCGAACCCCTCCCAAATTAAAAAATTACAGTCTTTCTTTTAAAATCACTTGGCAGGACAGTACCCCTGGGTGGTTCTTTTCTAAACCTACCCCATATATATATATATATATATATATATATATATATATAAATTGTATTTGTATTATTCGAAAATGTAGGGTCTCAAAACGTTTTTCCCATTTTTACCGTGGTTGTTCACATATTTGTTCACTTTTTGTGATCTTTTACATATATATATATATATATATATATATATATATATATATATATATATATATATATATAAATATATATATATATATATATATATATATATATATATATATATATAATATCGGAACTGGGACCTGCCCTTTGGGGAACAAATTCCAGTATAAAAAACTGGACACAGGGAAACATGGGGGTATTTTATTGTGACGTGTCAGTTTTAAAGTCAGGGCCGGGGGGGCCCCTGTCCTAAGCTGTCTGGGATACGTGGGGTGATCCAGGCACATGGCCCCCCTGCATTTTTTTAGTTCTCGGTTAAGTGTTGAAAGGAGGTTCTACTTTTCAAGGAAAAATAGGGGCTGAAGCTTTTCAGATGGGTGTGGGGGGGGGGAGGGGGGGGAAGGTTGGAGCGTGGGGGGAAAAAATCCAACAGAAAGGTGGCCCTTTAAAACAAGTGTTCAATTCCCCGGAAGAAGGAAGATAAGGAAGGTTAAAAAAGTGTGAAGGTGGGGAAAACGATTCTCTTTCCCCAGGACAGTGTACTTCAGTGGTCAGTGGGTTAAAAGGTCCCCTGACCCCCCTGCTAATAAAAATAAAATATTCGTTGGGGAGACTCTCAGGTAAGATATGGCCGTGCTTTTGTAAAGAGACAGGAAGGTCAGACAGGGGTGTGCCTCCCCGGGCTGGTGTTGGTGACATAGTCAGCAGGTTGGATAATATTATGTCGGGGAATGGGAACAACCCCCCTTATCTGTCTTATTCTTTGGAAATGACTTTGGGGAAAGGGGAGGAGACAGGGTTTTATAAGTACAGGTCAGCCATAAAAACGTTGGTCTAAGGAGGTATCCCAATCAAAATAACATTTTTTAGAAATGGGAATGGGGAAGGATGTTTGGGCAATTGGATAAATTCTGGTGAAAAAAGGTGAAAAACTTCTTCAATTTAAAACCTGGAAAAAAATTTTTTGGAAAAAAAATTTTAGGGTGGGTTCATTTCTGGGGCTGGAGTGATTGCATTAGCCGATACGATTAGGGGGTCTTTTGGGCCTTGGACTTTCTGGAAAATTTAAGGTATGGGGGTTTTTGGGGGAAAAATCAGGGGTGTAATTTGGCCGAAAAGGGTATTCCCGGTTTTCCCCAAGGTTGTTTAAAAAAAAATTAAAAAAAATTTAAAAAACAAAAATTGATCAACAAACAAAAAGAAATTTTAAAAAGGGAATGACTAGCTCCCTTAAGGGGTTTCTATACAAATATAAAAGCTAAAAAAAAGATGACTAAAATTATTTTAAGTAAAAAAATGATATTTTTTAAAGGGCCTGGTTCAACCTGAAATGGAAAGCCTTCCAGGCAACATTCAAATTCAAAATTCCCCCGGTAAGGGGGCCCGGAAAAGGGGGTGGGTCGATTGGAAAATTTTTAATTTTTTTGACATGATATAATTAGAAACAGCGGACACAAAACTGTTTGGCCCCGTTTCCGGGGTGTGTTAATTTTTTGGGGATTTGGGCCCCCTCTGGATGGGGGGGCAGTAACTGTATGGGGGAAAAATTTTTGGGCGTCAGATTGAAAATTTTGTGTTAATGGGAGATTTTAACTTTAGACAAATTGATTGGAACAATGAGACAGGTAATCTCGAGTCTAGTGACTTTCTTGATAGTTCAGGATTGTTTTAAAACAGTTTGTGACAGAACCAACTAGAGGTGACAACTTGTTAGATATGGTTCTTGCCAACAAAAATCACTAATTAAAATCTTGAGGTTAATGAAGAGCTTGGGGAAAGCGATCACAAATCACTTAGCTTTAATATATCATGGAATTCCCAGGTAACTAATCAAGTCTCTGTTCAGACTTTCGTGTTGCCGACTTCATGGGGTGAAAATTCCTAGGTGGGCTAATTGGGATGACCTGACTAGGGTCGGTAGGTGGTTTTGGTTGCAATATGACTTTTTTCAGAGCGTAGTTCTAGCTGCCCAGTCAACCTTTGTTCCAAGTAGGAAATTAGATCTAACAAAAATGATCCTAAATGGATGAACAATAGATTAAAACATCTCATTGGTCAAAGAGGGCATATATAGGCGTATCAAAGGGGATGGACAGATAAGAAATCAATATTTTCAATTAAAGAGAGAAATAAAAAAAGAAAAGAAAAGAAAAAAGGGATTATAGGCTAAGGTCAAAGGATTCAAGACTAACCAAAAAGGGTTCTTTCAGGTATACAGAAGTAAGATTAGGGACAAGATAGGCCCACTTAAGAGTAACTCAGGACAAATCACGGACAGTGATAAGGATATGTGAAATTTTCAATACTTACTTCCTCTCAGTTTTCTCAGGAAGATATAGCGGAATTAAAATAATAAATTATGTAGAACTGGAAGATAATAGACTATGCTCGATTGGGGTAACTAGTGACATGGTCCTCAGACAAATAGAGAAATTAAAACCTAACAAATCCCAGGCCCTGATGAACTGTTTCAAGAGTTTAAAGGAATGTAAAGGGAACTTAGCAAACCTTTGGCAAATCTTTTCAATATATCACTACAAACTGGCATAGTGCCAGACAAGTGGAAAAGGGCAAATGTAATACCTATTTACAAGGCAGGTGACAGGTCCTTAGCTTCGAACTATAGACCAATAAGCCTTACCTCCATAGTTGGTAAATTTATGGAATCAATAATTGCCGAGGCAATTCGTAGCCATCTTGAAAAGCATAAATTGATTAATGAATCTCAACACGGTTTTATAAGGGGCGTTCCTGTCTTACAATTTACTACTTTTTCACTAAGGTGTTTGAGGAGGTAGATCATGGTAATGAATATGATATTGTGTATATGGACTTCAGTAAGGCTTTCGATAAAGTTCCACATCAGAGGCTACTGAGGAAACTTAGGCACGGAATAGCAGGAGAAATTTTTTTCCTGGGTAGAGGCATGGTTGACAAATAGGCGGCAGAGAGTTTTGCATAAATGGAGAAATCAGAATGGGGGCGCGTCTCAAGCGGTGTTCCACAGGGGTCAGTTTGGGCCCCCTGTTGTTTACAATTTACATAAACGACATAGATGAGGGAATAAATAGTAACATAAGTAAATTTGCTGATGACACCAAAATAGGTCGTCCAATTCATTCAAATGAGGACATTAGAGCACTCCAGGATGATTTGAATAGACTGATGCAGTGGTCGGAGAAGTGGCAGATGCAATTTAATGTAAATAAATGCAAAGTTCTAAATGTTGGGCAGGACAATAACCATGCCACATATAAGCTGAATAATGTAGATCTTATTACTTGTGATTGCGAGAAGGATTTAGGAGTTCTGGTTAGTAGTAATCTGAAGCCAAGACAACAGTGCATAAGTGTTCGCAATAAAGCTAACAGAATCCTTGGCTTCATATCAAGAAGTATAAATAATAGAAGTCCTCAGGTTGTTCTACAACTCTATATATCTTTAGTTAGGCCTCATTTAGATTATGCTGCACAGTTCTGGTCACCGTATTACAGAATGGATATAAATGCACTGGAAAACGTACAAAGGAGGATGACAAAGTTGATCCCATGTATCAGAAATCTTCCTATGAGGATAGACTGAGGGCCCTGAATCTGCACTCTCTAGAAAGGCGTAGAATTAGGGGGATATGATTGAGGTGTATAAATGGAAAACAGGAATAAATAAAGGGGATGTAAATAGCGTGCTGAAAATATCCAGCCAAGACAGGACTCAAGCAATGGATTTAAGTTGGAAAAGTTCAGATTCAGGAAGGATATAGGAAAGCACTGGTTTGGTAATAGGTTGTGGATGAGTGGAACAAACTCCCGAGTACCGTCATAGATGCTAAGACTTGTGTAGTTTTAAAAATAGGTTAGATAAATACATGGGTGGGTGTGGATGGGTGTGAATTTGGACCTGACTTAGCTTGTATTACCAGGTCAGTAGCTGTACTAATTCCTTAAGTGGAAGTGACCTGACCAGGTGGTCGGCTGACCAGGTGGTCAACTGAGACAATATATGAGTGGGTGCGGTTGGGTGTGAGTTGGTCCTGACTAGCCTGTGCTAGGTCAGATGCAGTGTTCCCTCCTTAAGTGAATGTAACCTGACCTGGCTGGGTCGGGGCTTAAGCCGTTGGAGATTTGGACCTGCCTCGCATGGGCCAGTAGGCCTGCTGCAGTGTTCCTTCTTTCTTATGTTCTTATGTTCTTATGTGTCACCATCCAGTGGCTTTATCAATACAAATTCAAGGACATAATTGGAAGACAGAAGAACTATATACAAAAGATGAGGTAATCAGTCCCTCAGCCTTGGAGTTGATGTGAAGAGCACCGTAGTCGTGAAGATAGTCACTGGAGGGCGAAACGTCTACATTAAAGATACCCAGATGTTGCACGTGTGTCCAGTTTTTCATCTTGTTGGTATTGTATACCATTAATGTACAACACGCAGTACTATACACCAAGCCAGGCCTCCCATAAACTGGCCTATGCTCCAGGAGCCAGTGGTACTAGGCAGTGATCAGCATTTGTGTGTATATGCGTGCGTTAGAGTTGCATACTAGAAAATTTTAAAGATTTGCAATAACAAGCATAAGCGTTATTCCCTGAAACACAAAAATATAGATGTATGTACATTCCGCGCTCTCAGCTGCATTCAGTAACTGATGACTGTAAGAAATATACTGTTGTGTATATGCAACATATAATACCCCCTCAGCGAAAATATATACGCGTACTTATATAAAATGGCGTATACTCCAGGTGGTTTGAATCAGTTTCTATACAGTTTTTGTATTGGTATAAGCAACCATAATGGCTCTCGTGTACTCGATAGACTTTCAAACAAGTAAATAGCCAATCATATAAATATACACGCGATTTCTCACGGTTATTTACATGCTCGTGGGACGACCTTGTTAAAAAAGTGCCTCCTTGAGGTTATTTGGGAAAACATTGTAAGAAAACAGTGGTTGGGTTGTGTCATTACTTACAACAAGACCAGAATGATTAATCCATCAAAGATACTGTATATATTCACCTTCATTACCTCTTTGTTTTATGACGTATGAATTATTGTACAATGGAAGTGTAAATATCCTGAGTCCCACGTACCGGATATTTCATGTAGTTTGCCGGATGAATGACTAAGGAAATGACTCTGCCATTCAAGAAACCGAAAACATGAAGGTACTCCTCTACGCCTTTACTATTGTCATGGCAGTGTTCTTGAGGATTGGGAGGCAATCAGGTTTGATCCAAGGAAAGGAGAGTCCTTTGCCGGCGTCAAGGCACTCTTTTAAAGGATATATTTCTTTAATATTCTGCTAACTACGAAACAAAATGTTTAGTCACTAACTCACCAAAATTAATTCTGTTGACTGGTGCGGGTCCCTGACCGTCTTCCTCCAGCGCGTACTCCACAGGCGGATGAAGGATGCTGCTTCTCCAGTCAATGCATTTCCTTTATTTCGTCGGAAATTGTTGGGAAAGTGGTAAAGGTAGTTGGGCAACTACCGCAGTAACTAAGAGCCTGAGGCAGCAGAGAGCGATGACACACCCATGATTCTCTCCAGTGAGGAAAGATCTGGAAGAGTCTGCGAGAGAGCAAAGTTAAAACAAAACACCAGACTCTTGGACAGAGGGAAGGAGCGCGTCGCACTACCTCACTCTACAGTCTCTGGTGTGTGACTGGGGACTCCTGGACCGCAGGGCGGACCTCTGAGGCCTCCACCATTGCGTAGTGTTGCAAGATTGTCAATTCATCGTCTTAAGAGAATAGCAGAGTTATAAATCTGGAACCTGCCGCTGGGGATGTTTTTTATGAGAATAACTTTGCCTCTCTTCTCAGACATATTAATAAGCAAGCTCCCATCACGGGAGATGCCTTGATACTGGTGAACGGCTCTTGATACGAGGAACTGGAACTGCTCTCTTCTCGTTCCCAAAATGCTGTATGGCCCCTATGTATTTAGCACTTCCCATGAATATAATAATTTTACACAAAGCTGGAAAGGCAAGCACAGTGGTCGACGGTGGATTATATATGACATAGTCAAACACGACACCAAATAAGTCATGAGGGAGTCTTCACAAAATTCAACTTCAGTAACAAAAACATTCAATGGGAACAAGTCAACCATGTCCTAAATGAAACAAACTGGGAAGCTATCCTAAACAACACGGATCTGAACCTTTGCCTAGAAAAAATAAACTCTGGTTCTTGAGATCTGCTCAAGGCACATTCCATTAAGAAAAAGAAGAGAAGATGTAAACTAGAAAAGAGATGCTCCCTATACAGACGAAGACGAAGAGTCACAGAGCTGCTGAGAGGGGACAATATATTTGAAATACGATGGGAGGTACTGGCCAATGAAATTGCAAATATCAAACTTAAGCTGAAGGAATCCTACAGGAGACAAGAATCGCAGGAAGAACTAAAAGCCATAAAGGAAATTGAAAAACAAAAAATACTTCTTCTCTTATGCCAAATCTAAGGGAAAAACAAAATCCAGTATTGGGCCTCTACTTAGGAGAGATGGGACACACACAGATGACAGCCAAGAAATGAGTGAGATACTAAAGTCCCAATACGACTCAGTGTTCAGTGAGCCGCTGCCCAGACTAAGGGTCGACAATCCAAATGAATTCTTTATGAACGAGACCCAAAATTTGGTTATCTCAAAAATCTCGGATATTATCCTAACACCACAAGACTATGAAAAGGCAATAAATGTCATGCCCATGCACTCTGCCCCAGGCTCAAACTCATGGAACTCCTTGTTCATCAAGAACTGCAAGCCCCTATCGCGTGCCTTCAGCATTCCATGGAGAGGGAGCATGGACACAGGGTTATCCACACTCACTAAAAACAACAGACATAGCCCCAATTTTCAAAGGTGGCAGTAAAGCAATTGCAAAGAACTACAGACCGATAGCACTAAGATCCCATATAAAAATCTTTGAAAGGGTTCTAAGAAGCAAGACTGCCAACCACCTAGATACCCATCAGTTACACAACCCAGGGCAACATGGGTTTAGAGCAGGTCGCTCCTGCCAGTCCCAGCTACTGGACCACTATGACAAGGTCCTGGATGCTGTAGAGGATAAACAAAATACAAATGTAGTATACACAGACTTCGCAAAAGCCATCGGCAAGTGTGATCATGGTGTAACAGCGCACAAAATGCGTGATAAAGGAATAACAGGAAAAGTTGGTAAATGGATCTATAACATCCTGACATATAGAACACAAAGAGTAACAGTAAACAGAGTAAAGTCCGAGGAAGCTACGGTGAAAAGCTCTGTTCCTCAAGGCACAGTTCTCGCTCCCAACCTATTCCTCATCCTCATATCTGACAGAGATGTAAGCCATAGCTCCGTGTCTTCCTTTGCGGATGACACCTAAATTGCCGTGACAGTGACCTCCATCGACGACACCGCAAGACTCCAAGCGGACATCAACTAAATCTTCAAATGGGCCACTCAAAACAATATGAAGGTCAATGAAAAGAAATTTCAACTATTCATATATGGAAAACTTGAGGAAATTAAAACTGTATCAGGGTATACAACAAATTATAACCATACAATAGAGCGAAAAAGTAATGTGAAGGACCTGGGAGTGATAATGTCAGAGGATCTCTCCTTCAAAGACCACAACAATGTATCTACCGCATCTGCTAGGAAAATGATAGGATGTATAATGAGAACCTTCAAAACTAGGGATGCCAAGCCCATGATGATTCTCTTCAAATCGCTTGTTCTCTCTAGGCTGTTAATACTACTGTACACTAACTGCCCCCTTCAAGGCAGGCGAAATTGCTGACCTGGAGTGTGTACAAAGAACTTTCACAGCACACATAAGTACGAAAAGGCACCTAAATTACTGGGAATGGTTAAAGTCCCTTGATTTATATTCCCTGGAACGCAGGCGAGAGTGATACATGATAATATACACTTGGAAAATCCTAGGAGTAGTACCAAACTTGCACACGAAAATCACTCCTTATGAAAACAAAAGACTCGGCAGGAGATGCAACATTTTCCTAATGAAAAGCAGGGGCGCCACGAGTACACTGAGAGACAACACAATAAGTGTCCGGGGCTCAAGACTGTTCAACTGCCTCTCAGCATACATAAGGGGGATTACCAATAGACCCCTGGCTGTCTTCAAAAAGGCACTGGACAGGCACCTAAAGTCAGCACCTGACCATCCGGCCTGTGGTTCGTACGTCAGTTTGCGTGCGGCCAGCAGTAACAGCCTGGTTGATCAGACCCTGATCCACCACGAAGCCTGGTCTCAGACGGAGCCGCGGGAGCGTTGACCTCCGAAACCCTCTCCAGGTAAACTCCAGATATACATGAGGTAAAGGTCCAGAATGATTGTAAAATGTAGAAATTTGTAAAAGTAAAATTAACATCTCCCGCAACAGGATTGAACAACTCATCAATGTTTACCGAGTAAACTGTTAGAAAGTCTCCACCAGTACCCTCACCACTGTCACAACAATTCCTCTCACAGCTTCCACCAGTTACCACTACAGACAACTTTAATGCCATCACTACCACTGCATTCATAGCTAGTCACCAGCTCAGTCACTATTACAGTTTTCAGCACAGTCTATTACAGTGATCACAAACACCACCAATTATCAACAAAGTCACCAAGTTTTCCCTACAGAGCCCTCACCAGTCACTACCAGAGTCACTACTAGGGCAAACACTACACCATCAGTGCGAGCACAATTACCAAAACTCACCAACAGAGTTGATGAATAAGACATGTGATCACCTTGGCATGCTTATTTGAGAGACTCACCAGGGCTTTATAAATCTACTACAGAGACATTAAAAAAGGAGACAGAATGAGAAGCAGCAGCAGCAGCAGTGGACACCTAAGCATGAGCGCAGTTTGCTACTGAAAACTTAATTTACTGTAATTTGACAGTGAATTATATTTGGACTAGCAATCCCCGTCCACGCTAATGTCTCCACCACCACCACTACTACTACCACTACTACCACTACTTCTACTGCTGCTGCTGCTGCTGCTACTACTACTACGACTACTACGACTATACTACTACTACTACGACTATACTACTACTACTACTTCTACTACTACTACTTCTACTGCTGCTGCTGCTGCTGCTGCTGCTGCTGCTGCTGCTACTACTACTACGACTATACTACTACTACTTCTGCTTCTACTTCCACTACTACTACTACTCTCTACTACTACTACTGCTGCTGCTCACTACTACTACTACTACTACTTCTACTACTACTACTACGACTATACTACTACTATCACTTGCCCACTCTATTACGTATTTCCTTTGACATTCTGTTATCGAGTGATAAAGCCCACGGTGGACTAAGCGTCTCTCAACTAAAGATACTCAGGTGTTGCATAAGAACATAAGAAAGGAGGAACACTGCAGCAGGCCTGTTGGCCCATACTAGGCAGGTCCTTCACATTCCATCCCACTAACAGAATATTTGTTCAACCTAATTTTCAATGCACATGTGTCTTATTCATCAACTTGCCAATATTGTATACCATTGATCGAATTACACCATCAGAGTTTTGACATCACTAGTAACAACTAACCATCAATACTAACTACAAGGATACTACAGCTACCACTACAATCACTAACAGTGCTCATTTGTGGGAAGTTATTTCCACTTTGAAATAACAGTATATTATACAATATATTTGATCTGTGGATATAATAATAAGGTTAGATATAAGGTAATATAGAATATTTTTTCTCGACCAGATTTAAGCGACCTTCTTTTGTAATTATCACATCTCTAGTTAAATATATGTGTTAACAACTTTTGTAATCTCACGAAGCCAATCGTACATTAGCCTAATCTAATTTAAAGGAAAGGAAATGAATATCCAGGAAAGCTGGGTTTTT
The DNA here is from genome assembly GCA_009830355.1 of Cherax destructor. NCBI lineage: Eukaryota > Metazoa > Arthropoda > Malacostraca > Decapoda > Parastacidae > Cherax > Cherax destructor. The sequence goes on from WNWK01039091.1 coordinate 10,517, forward strand.
GGTGGAATAATAGTCTTCGAAGGTGAGCCTTGCGTTTATTTAGGTATATGGTATTGGCAGTGTGTTGGTGCCAGCCCTCGCTCGGTCAAAGACAAGCGAAAGAGAGTTGGGGTGGGGGAGGTCTTGCCTTTTCTGGGTCTGTCGAGTTAGTGAGGGAGATGCAGGGTCTAATGGGCTGGGCTCTATGAACCCGGCCCAACAGATGATAGCACAAGGCCTAGGGTGGCATGGCGCGAAATGCAATGCCATACAGAGGTTATATTGTTCGAGTATGCTACCTACAGTTGTTTCGACCGTGACAGATGATGGATGAAATTCTCGTATGTAACAGAGCACTGGCGTGGATACTAAGAAAGAAAAGGGGGTGTCCAAAAAAATGGTGTGGGCTGAGTATTGAGCCACGGCTTGGCGCCACAGCAAGCAGGAACTTTGGCTGGAAGATGCTAACCTGATATTGTTTATTTAGACTTTAGTAAGGCTTTTGATAGAGTACCGCACCAGAGACTGTTAAAGAAAGTGGCAGCTCATGGCATTGGGGGAAAAGTGCTGTCATGGATCGAGTCATGGCTCACCAATAGGAAGCAGAGAGTGTGGACCTGACTTAACTCAGTGAAGACGTGTCTTGTGTGCTCTCTGTCAATCTGAAGAAGATGTCCTCTCTTGAGCTACTCTACCAGCAGCTGAAGGAAGAACTGAGGGTAGCTAAGCTTGAGATACAGCGACTGACTGAGGAAAACAAGAGGATTCGTAGTAATCCTCCTGTTGAGAATCCTCAAGCCAGGAAAGGAACCTGGACAGTGGCTAAAACGCATGGGACAAAGTTAAGGCTCAAGAGGACGGGTGGAGAGGTAGAAACAACGAAGACCCAGGAGAATGTTGTGGAAACATCGAACCCATTCTCCGTGCTACCCGATGAATGTGAGTCGACTTCTGGGAGCGTCACGACGAAAGACACAAAGGAAGGTAAAAACATTGTTGTTGTTGGGGACAGTCAGGTTAGGTACATGGATAGGGCTTTCTGTTTGATTGATAGGAGTAGGAGACAGAGGGTTTGCTTTCCTGGGGCTGGGATGGAGGATATTGTTAGCCGTCTGGACGACATCATGAGAGGTAATGGGAGCAATCCTATTATCTGTCTCAGTGCTGGAGGCAACGATGTTGGCAGACGTAGGAGTGAGGACCTGACTAGCAGGTTTAGGTCAGCAATAGACATAATTAGGAAGAAGGGTGGGAACCCTGTCATATGTGGTATTTTGCCAAGGAGAGGAGTTGAAATGAATGGCTGTCCAGGGCAATTGGTGTCAATTGCTGGCTGGACAAATACTGTAAGGAAAATTCAGTAACATTCATTGACAACTGGGACCTCTTCTATGGCAGAAATGACATGTATGCCAGGGATGGGGTTCACTTATCCAGGTCTGGGGTGGGGGCACTGGCAACTGCAGTGGAGGGAGCTGTTAGGGCTTTAAACTAGAAATAGTTAGTGGTATGGGTTTTGGGGGAAAAACAGAGAAGTCCCAGTGTAGTAATATTATAAGTTGTAGGAGAACTAGTAATAGGCAGAATAAGGTGGATAGTGGAAAGCTAGTGACACTAGATGACAAGGACAGTAATAGGTATAGTGGAAAAACAGAGATGAGCAGGAAGGGTAAAGAGAAAGGAGGGTCTCTAAATATATATTACACCAATAGTCGTAGTGCTAGGAATAAGATGGACGAGTTGAGATTAGTTGCAAGTACGGGTAATATTGATGTTTTTGCAATAACTGAGACATGGTTTAATATGAAAAATCGGGACTTGCCTGCCGAATGTCACATTCAGGGTTTTAAATTGTTCCAAGTAGACAGAAGTATCGGGAAAGGGGTGGGGTGGCACTCTATGTCCGTGATCATTTAAATTGTTGCATAAAAACGGGTATAAAGTCTGAATTAACACATACAGAGTCTGTCTGGATAGAATTTTCAGAGGGTGTGAAAAATTGATTTTAGGCGTGATTTACCGTCCTCCAAACTTAGATAGGGAACAAGGGAGACTACTTTGGGAGGAAATTGTTAAGGCCACAAGACACGATAACGTAGTAATTCTAGGGACTTTAACTTTAGTCAGATTGATTGGAATTTCATGACAGGGAATTTAGAATCTAACGACTTTTTAGAAGTAGTTCAGGATTGCTTTTTGAAGCAGTTTGTAACAGAACCTACAAGGGAAATAACCTACTTGACTTGGTTCTGGCAAGCAAGGAAACCCTTGTTAATAATTTAGAAATTACAGAGGAACTCGGCTCAAGCGACCACAAGTCAATTACCTTTAGCATTGAATGGATGTATGATAGTAGGGATAATTCAGTAATGGTCCCAGATTTTCGCTTAGCAGATTATAATGGACTTAGAGAACACTTATCAACTGTGGACTGGGGTGAAGAAGAGAGGTATCAATATGACAGTTTTCTTAACACTATACAGGCTGCCCAAAGAACATTTATCCCGTATAAAGAAATTAGATCAAGTAGAAATGACCCAAAATGGATGAATAATAGGCTCAAATATCTTTTAGGGCAGAAGAAAGGAATTTATAGGCGCATAAAAAGAGGTGAGGGTCATCTTATAAATCAGTATACTGACATTAAGAGGGACGTTAAAAAGGGAATAAGAAAAGCTAAACGGGACTATGAAATTAAAGTTGCTAGGATTCAAAAACTAACCCAAAAGTTTTTTCCAGGTTTATAGAACAAAAGTTAGGGATAAGATAGGTCCCCTTAAAAATAACTTTGGGCATCTTACTGACAAGGAGAATGATATGTGCTCTATTTTTAATAATTATTTTCTCTCGGTTTTCACACAGGAAGATATTAATAATATCCCAGTAATTAATTTTTACAGAGGCCCAGAAGAAGATAAATTATGTAATATCACAGTCACTAGCGAAATGATTATGAAACAGCTGGACCGACTGAAACAAAATAAATCGCCGGGTCCTGATGAGCTTTTGCAAGGGTTCTTAAAGAATGCAAAATGGAACTCTGTGAACCAATATCTAACATTTTTAATTTATCTCTTCAAACAGGTGTAGTGTCTGATATGTGGAAGATGGCTAATGTAATTCCTATTTTTAAAGCAGGGGACAAGTCACTACCGTCAAACTACCGCCCAATAAGCCTGACCTCAATTGTAGGCAAATTACTAGAGTCAATTATAGCTGATATTATTAGAAGCCATCTAGATAACCATAATTTGATTAATGATACCCAGCATGGATTCACGAGGGCCGTTCCTGCCTATCTAATTTATTAACCTTCTTCAGTAAAGCTTTGAGGCTGTTGATCACGATAAAGAATTCGATATTGTTTATTTAGACTTTAGTAAGGCTTTTGATAGAGTACCACACCAGAGACTGTTAAAGAAAGTGGCAGCTCATGGCATTGGGGGTAAAGTGCTGTCATGGATCGAGTCATGGCTCACCAATAGGAAGCAGAGAGTGTGCATAAATGGGGTTAAATCCGAATGGGGACTTGTAACAAGTGGTGTTCCACAGGGATCAGTCTTAGGCCCATTGTTATTTATAATATATATCAATGACCTTGATGAGGGAATTACTAGTGATATGAGCAAATTCGCCGACGACACGAAGATAGGTAGGATAATTGATTCAAACATAGATGTCATAGAACTTCAAGAAGATTTAGACAAACTTAATTCGTGGTCAGAAAAGTGGCAGATGCAGTTCAATGTAGATAAATGCAAGGTTCTGAAGCTCGGAGTGTCCATAACCCAAGCACTTATAAGTTAAATAACGTAGAACTTAGCCATACAGATTGAGAGAAGGACTTGGGGGTGATGGTAAGCAGCAACCTTAAACCAAGACAGCAATGCCTAAGCGTACGTAATAAGGCAAATAGATTACTGGGATTTATATCAAGAAGTGTTAGCAACAGAAGTCCAGAGGTTATATTACAGCTTTATACATCATTAGTAAGGCCTCACCTAGATTACGCAGCTCAGTTCTGGTCTCCATATTACAGAATAGACATAAATTCGTTAGAAAACATTCAGCGTAGAATGACTAAATTAATACATAGCATTAGAAATCTTCCTTACGAAGAAAGATTGAAGACCCTAAAATTACATTCACTTGTAAGACGTAGAATGAGGGGAGACATGATCGAGGTATACAAGTGGAAAATGGGTATTAACAAAGGGGATATACAAATTACTAGAGTCAATTATAGCTGATATTATTAGAAGCCATCTAGATAACCATAATTTGATTAATGATACCCAGCATGGATTCACGAGGGGCCGTTCCTGCCTATCTAATTTATTAACCTTCTTCAGTAAAGCTTTTGAGGCTGTTGATCACGATAAAGAATTCGATATTGTTTATTTAGACTTTAGTAAGGCTTTTGATAGAGTACCGCACCAGAGACTGTTAAAGAAAGTGGCAGCTCATGGCATTGGGGGAAAAGTGCTGTCATGGATCGAGTCATGGCTCACCAATAGGAAGCAGAGAGTGTGCATAAATGGGGTTAAATCCGAATGGGGACTTGTAACAAGTGGTGTTCCACAGGGATCAGTCTTAGGCCCATTGTTATTTATAATATATATCAATGACCTTGATGAGGGAATTACTAGTGATATGAGCAAATTCGCCGACGACACGAAGATAGGTAGGATAATTGATTCAAACATAGATGTCATAGAACTTCAGGAAGATTTAGACAAACTTAATTCGTGGTCAGAAAAGTGGCAGATGCAGTTCAATGTAGATAAATGCAAGGTTCTGAAGCTCGGGAGTGTCCATAACCCAAGCACTTATAAGTTAAATAACGTAGAACTTAGCCATACAGATTGCGAGAAGGACTTGGGGGTGATGGTAAGCAGCAACCTTAAACCAAGACAGCAATGCCTAAGCGTACGTAATAAGGCAAATAGATTACTGGGATTTATATCAAGAAGTGTTAGCAACAGAAGTCCAGAGGTTATATTACAGCTTTATACATCATTAGTAAGGCCTCACCTAGATTACGCAGCTCAGTTCTGGTCTCCATATTACAGAATGGACATAAATTCGTTAGAAAACATTCAGCGTAGAATGACTAAATTAATACATAGCATTAGAAATCTTCCTTACGAAGAAAGATTGAAGACCCTAAAATTACATTCACTTGTAAGACGTAGAATGAGGGAGACATGATCGAGGTATACAAGTGGAAAATGGGTATTAACAAAGGGGATATAAATAAGGTCTTGAGGATATCTCTCCAGAGAGAACCCGCAATAATGGATTCAAGTTAGATAAGTTTAGATTTAGAAAGGATATAGGAAAGTATTGGTTTGGAAATAGGGTAGTTGATGAGTGGAACAGTCTGCCTATTAGGGGTTTTTGAAGCTAGGACCTTGGGTAGTTTCAAATTTAGGTTGGATAAATTCATGAGTGAGAGGGGTTGGTTGAGTGGGGCTCGCGCATGAGTGGGTAGAATTGTCAAAGATTATTTCTTGGGTAGCATTGAAAATTGGGTTGAGCAAATATTCTGTTAGGGGGACGGATTGTGAAGGACCTGCCTAGTATGGGCCAACAGGCCTGCTGCAGTGTTCCTCCTTTCTTATGTTCTTATGTTCTTATGTCTTGAGGATATCTCCCAAGAGAAACCCGCAATAATGGATTCAATTTGATAAGTTTAGATTTAGAAAGGATATAGGAAAGTATTGGTTTGGAAATGGGGTAGTTGATGAGGGGAACAGTCGCCTATAGGGTTATTGAAGCTAGGACCTTGGGTAGTTTCAAATTTGGGTTTGGGATAAATTCATGAGTGAGAGGGGTTGGGTTTTTGAGGGGACTCGGCATGAGTGGGTAGAATTGTCAAAGTTTATTTTTGGGTAGCATTGAAAATTGGGTTGAGCAAATATTCTGTTAGGGGAGGATTGTGAAGGCCCTGCCTATGGCCAAAGGCCTGCTGCAGTGTTCCTCCTTTCTTATGTTCTTATGTTCTTTCTTATGTTCTTATAAATGGGGTTAAATCCGAATGGGGACTTGTAACAAGTGGTTTTCCCAAAGGGGATCAGTCTTAGGCCCATTGTTATTATAATATATATCAATGACCTTGATAGGGAATTACTAGTGATATGAGCAAATTCGCCGACGACACGAAGATGGGTAGGATAATTGATTCAACATAGATGTCAAAAACCCAGGAAGATTTAGACAAACTTAATTCGTGGTCAAAAAAGGGGCAGATGCAGTTCAATGTAGAAAAAGAAAGGGTTCTAAACTCGGGTGTCCTCAAGCACTTATGAAATAACGTAGAACTTAGCCATACAGATTGGAAGGACTTGGGGGGATGGAAGCAGCAACCTTAAACCAAGACAGCAATGCCTAAGCGTAGTAATAAAGCAAATAGATTACTGGGATTTATATCAAAAATGTTAGCAACAGAAGTCCAGAGGTTATATTACAGCTTTATACATCATTAGTAAAGGGCCCCACCTAGATTACCAGCTCAGTTCTGGTCTCCATATTACAGAATGGACATAAATTCGTTAGAAAACATTCAGCGAGAATGACTAAATTAATACATAGCATTAAAAACTTCCTTACGAAGAAAAAAAGAAGACCCTAAATTTCATTCACTTTGACAGAATGAGGGGGGACATGATCGAGGTATACAAGTGGAAAATGGGTATTAACAAAGGGGATATAAATAAGGTCTTTAGGATATCTCCAAAAAGAACCCGCAATAATGGATTCAAGTTAGATAAGTTTAGATTTAGAAAGGATATGGAAAGTACTGGTTTGGAAATGGGTGGGATGAGTGGAACAGTCTGCCTAGTAGGGTTATTAAACTAGGACCTTGGTGTTTCAAATTTAGGTTGGGTAAATTCATGAGTGAGAGGGGTTGGTTTAGGGGGCTCCGTAGTGGGTAAATTTTCAAAGCATTTTTTGGGTAGCATTGAAAATTTGGGGTTGAGCAAAAATTTGTTATGGACGGATTGTGAAGGGCCTGCCCAGTATAACAGGCCTGCTGCAGTGTTCCTCCTTTCTTATGTTCTTATGTTCTTATGCACCTGCAGTCTATGTGACACTTCAGAGACATCTCTGCGGCTGAGTGGCGT
>WNWK01039092.1:0-17622 GCA_009830355.1 Cherax destructor
TTTTTCTTAATTTTTTTTATAAATGATTTTTTCAGAAGTGTTTTAGGCGTCTGGATGTTTTTCTTTTTCCTTCCTTCAACTTTTTTTATTTTCGGTCATAACTCGCAAATGCCTCTTCCAATCGCCTTCAAATTTTCAACACTTGTTAGTGGTAATGGACATTTCTCTATGACCAGAGTTGTTCAACACTTCCCCAGCATCCACAATGCCAGAGTTTCAAACTTTAGAAAATGATGCCCCAAGAATCGACAATGGCAGAGAGAACATCAGCTATAACCATTTTATGTGTAAAACAGTGTGAATTTTTTTTAATCCCCTTAAATAACGTTAAATGTTTTCCAGTTTAAACGACTTCCATACTTAAAGTCTGATGCAACTTAGGTAGAAATGACCCACGCTGCTGTTGACTGCCATTAGTCTTAGATTACAAATTTTATTGAGCAAATAAGTTTAATAATTTTTTAATTAGCAATTAAGGAATGCTTCTTCTACCTGGCTACAATATATTATTGGCGATAGATTCTATAAAAAGAATGATAACCACTAGTTTAGTCTAAGTAGCCATGAATTTAAAAATTTTCGGAAATAGTTAAAGAATTTGGAATTGCTGGAATAAGATCAATTACTAATATTTTTTGTATATATATATTTATGCAAAAAGATCACAGTAAACAGGTGATATTAAAATATGGAAGACAACCTATATATATATATATATATATATATATATATATATATATATATATATATATATATATATATATATATATATATATATATATATATATATATATATATATATATATATATATATATATATATATATAATATATATATTTGTATGTGTGTGTTTGTGCCAAATAGGTAAAATTTGTGATTTTGGCTTAAGCAGCAACGCTCTTCTTGCCAAATAAGGCAAGCGAAAATTTGTGTATGCAATAATTTCGTAAAATCCTTCTGAACCTAACGAAAAAAATATTTCATTACGTTTGCTTATTAATAAATTATTGTAAACTTATCTGAAATATATTTAGCTGGATTAGGCTAAATTAAATTGCGCTTGTTATAATAAGGTTAGGTAAGTTTTCTAAAGTTCTTTTGGTACAAAATTATTAATTTTTACAACATAAATGAAAAAATATATCATTAAACGTATGAGAAAGTTTTAGAAAGAACTTAATTTTAAACGAGTTCTTGCTAATTGACCAGTTTTACACACACACACACACACACACACACACACACACACACACGTTACTTTGTATTCTTGTTATCATAATTATTGATAGTACTTTGTAGTTTTATCATAATTATATGAGTAAACATCCTCCTGGAGTTGCTGCCACTCCTCACTTACTCTGTAAAGAAATACTTCTGGCATGTTTTCTACTCTGCTTCCTCACCAACAATAGACTGGCGTCTCAAAATGATTATAGTTTGTTGTATGATAGATCATTATAACCTTACATGAAGTTTTGCCACCTGGTAAGGTGGTAGACCACAGTCTACTTAGACCATTATGAGTTTAAATGTTAAACATTGAGATTACATTAAACACAACATAGTGGATCACACCGTTCATGGTGTTAAATATAGTAACATGTATTTACCTGAAGAAGACTTACCTGTAGATAAATTCTGGGGTCCTTGTTACAGCTTCCCAGACCAGACCACAGACCTCAACATTTATGGTGTTACACTAACGTTCGCACATAACTTCCTGCCCAGGTTGCAGTAAAGAACATATTTTTATTATATAGTGTTTTTTGTTATATAGTGTACTTAAGTTTTCTATAAAACATTTATTAAGCAACACAAATATTATATACAAATTCTAGAGTAAGATAGAGCTTGTGGAGCAAGACAGCTTGTATCATCAACCCAAAAAGTCTATTTGTCACGTGAGGAAATACATAAATATTTGTGAGTGTACGTGTATGTTTATTTGAGAACATTTGAATGTTTTGCATAAAAAATGGACGAATTACAACAAAACAGAAAGCTGATAACTTTTTAGTTGCAGATTTCTTGGTGCGAAAAAACAGATTAACATATTGACAGAGATATACACTCAATAAAACGTCCACAAACAGTTATACAGCTACGTAAGTAAAAACAAAATAAATTATCATAAAAACATTATGAAATATAAATAGAAGTCCCAGATTTTTTCATAGTAACCTCACCTTGGTGGCCGAGTTGGGTGGCAGCTTAGTCTCGTCTAGCTGGTCTACTGTTCGCGGCTGTCTTGGTGGGTGGAATTACAGGACGCAGTTTTCTGTGTGTCCCCTCCTGTAATTCCACCCACCTGGACAGTCTCGGCAGTAGACCAGCTAGACGAGACTAAGTTTCCACCCAGCAAGGTCACTGGGAAGGGGCCACAACCGCTGAACCTGGGGAAGTGAGGAAGGGAGTTCATCTGAGGGCCCGCAGATGGTCTTCTGGAGACACGGAACTAGGGGAAGCAAACACGCGCGCGCTCACACACACAAACACACCTCACCTAACTATGACCTCACAAACTATGACGACACCTAACTATGACGATACCTATGATCTCACCTAACTATGACCTCACATAACTATGACAACACCTAACTATGATCATACCTAACTATGACGTCACCTAACTATGAAGTCACTTAATTATGACCTCACCTAGCTATGACCTCACCTAACTATCACCTCACCTAACTATGGCATCACCTAACTATGGCAACACCTAACTATGACGACACCTAACTATGGCTACATCTAACTATGACGACATCTAACTATGACATCACTTCACTATGACATCACCTCACTATGACCACACCTGGGGAAGTGAGGAAGGGAGTTCATCTGAGGGGACACAGATGGACTTCAGGAAACACGGAATTAGGGGAAACACACACTCTCTCCTATGACCTCGCCTAATTATGACCTCACCTGACTATGACCTCGCCTAATTACGACCTCACCTGACTATGACCCCACCTAACTATGACCCCACCTAACTATGACCCCACCTAACTATGACCCCACCTATCTATTACCTCACCTAACTATGACCTCAACTAACTATGACCTCAACTATGACATCACCTGACTATGACCTCGCGAAATTACCACTTCACCTGACTATGACCCCACCTGACTATTATCCCACCTATATATGACCCCACGTAACTATGACAACACTTAACATTGACCTCACCTATGACCACACCTAGGGAGGTGGGGAAGGGAGTTCATCTGAGGGGACACAGATGGACTCCTGGAAACACGAAACTAGAGGCAGCACACACCTAACCATGACCTCATCTAACTAAGACCACACCTCACTATGAAATCACTCAATATGACCACACCTAAGAAAGAGAGGAAGGAAAGTCATCGGAGGGGGCACAGATTGACTCCTGGAGACACCGAACACACACACACACACTATGACCACTTCTAACTATAACCACTCCTGACTATAAACACACCTGACTATGGCCGCTCCTAACTGTGACCACTCCTGACTATGACCACACCTAACTAGACAAGGTTTCCACCCAGCAAAGTCAGTGGAAGCAACAAAATACAGGAACTGGGGAAGTGATTAAAGAAGTTTGTGTGAGGGGACGCAGATGGAACTAGGAAAGGCATATAAAAAATGAAATTGTGGAGTGTGGAAGGGTTTAAATCCGGGGGCCCACGGATGGAGACCTAGAAACATGATCCGAAAGGTAAGCCGAAATACGGGCGCACCTTGGAGAAGTGGGAAAGGGAGAATTCCTGAAGGGACACCGGTGGACCCCTAGACACATGGACCTGAGGGAAGCCCTAAGAGAGTGCGGGGGGAAGGCCCTAAAGAAAAACCACTGGAATCTACGTGGCAGGAGTAACTTCGAGATAACAACACCGCCACCACCACCGTCACCACCACCGTCACCGTCACCACCGCCACCACCACCGTCACCACCACCGCCCCCGTCACCACCACCACCCCCACCGTCACCACCACGGCCACCGTCACCACCACCACTGACTGTAAAAACCTAACTGGTTGACAGTTGTCGTATAACGGGGCTATTAAAATTATATTACTGGTTTACAAGAGTTGTATAAATGGTCAATCAATATTTAAAAAGTATATTGATATCTAACCCTTATGTAACCAGTGTTTTTTTTTTTATCAGCTGTGCTGCTGGTCTGGTCAACCAGGGTAGACGCTAGTTAATTGGAGCAAGATCCCTGTCTACGGGACGTAGTGGGACATTACGACTCGTCACCTCTGAAATCTGAATTGTGTTACTACGACCAAGTAGTGACAGGAATTTCAGAACATCGGACGAACACCGCCACCCAGGATAACCAACACAAGTTCTTAAAACATCAGACGACCATCTTGGACATAACATCACAGTAGACCATCCTGGACATAACATCACAGTAGACCATCCTGGACATAACATCACAGTAGACCATCCTGGACATAACATCACAGTAGACCATCCTGGACATAACATCACAGTAGACCATCCTGGACATAACATCACAGTAGACCATCCTGGACATAACATCACAGTAGACCATCCTGGACATAAGATACTCCTGTCCCAACATCCTACTGGAACCACAACGGCCTATTTTTATTTTATTTATTTTTAATTAAAATCCTTAGAAAATTATCTTCAAGTCATTCATTTATTTATTTTTCCCTGACAGTATTCTATATTTTCTATAATTATTGAATAAGCAGTGTTTTCTAAAGGAATTCTCCCTTCAAGGGAGTGAGTTGGTGTTAGCGGAGAGCTCTTGATCCAGTGAATTGGAAATAACTCCTTATCCTCGGATTAAACCTGATTACCTCCTTTTCCCCAGGCTCTCTTATCATTCAGGGTGAATATATATTGTTTAGCTATATTTGATGGATCCTTAATGCTGTTATACATTTCAAAACAATTGCTGGTCTTCTCGGCGATAACCAAGCACCTTGTGTCTCACACGCAAGTGCTCTTCTAATTTGACACGTAAGTGCTGTTCTAATTTGACACGCAAGTGGTGTTCTAATTTGACATGCATCTGGAAGATGACGGGTGGGTATTGAGAACTTTCAAAACAAGGGAAATATTGCTGATGGTGACACTCTTTAAATCGCTAGTGCTCCCCCACTTAGAATACTGCTCAGTGCTGACGGCCCCGTTCAGGGCAGGAGAAATAGCAGAGCTGGAACAAATACATAGACCGTTTACGGCTCATATTGAGTCAGTAAAGCACCTAAATTACTATGAACGCCTTCAAGTCTTGAGCATGTACTCATTGGAGAGGGAGGAGAGAAAGATATATAATATATACCTGGAAAGTACTTGAGGGCCTGGTCCCAAATCTGCACACTGCCATAATATACTGGAGTGAGAGATATGGGAGGAAGTGCAAAATAAACCCAGTGAGGAGCAGGGGTGAGGTGGGGACAATACGGGAGCATTGTATCAACATCCGGGGTCCCAGATTATTCAACATCTCACCAGAAGATATCAGAAACACTGCTGGAACAAGTGTAGAAGTCTTCAAGAGGAAACTGGAAAAGTATCTTCATCAGGTGCGAGATCAACCAGGCTATCATGGATATGTGGGGCAGCGGGCCTCCAGCAGCAACAGCCTAGTTGACCAGGCAAGCATCAGACGAGCCTGGCCCAAGGCCGGGCTCCGATAGTGAAACTCTCGAAACTCTTCAAAGGTATATCAAAGGTATGGTGCTCTGATTTGATTAATTTTTAGAGAAGAAGTTGTTTATTTTTGATAGTGTAAGAAATTGTTGTATGCAAGACATTTTTACACTTACCTTGATGGAAAGTTCCTCTTAGGTAGTGGCTTCTGTAGAGTTCAAATAGTGTTTGTAGGCGTCGCTGAGACCTGACTCAACTAGTTGGGGTATCTTAGTTTAGAGAACTGCCAGATAACAGACACTGGCACCAATAAAACTATTTATTATGACTTTTCTCCAAAGGCTGAACATTGTTTCCACTTATTGTCTTACGCCATTGTTTATGTAGTGAACTACTCCTGTTTAGTTTAATTTCTCTTTATATAAAACATTTAGGCTGCAGATTTTCGGGGCCCTTAGAAGGAAGGCTGAATACTGTACAGTAATATATTTTAATGGAGTAGAATGGTGACTAGGATAATGTATATAGTTAGCAGAATGCGTAGGTTTTGATAAATAGTAAATTAGAGTTGTCGGCTGTTTTTCGATGAGTGGTACATTGATGAACTTGATGGAGGGAACAAGATGACTCAATTCATTGAACACTTTTTCAAAAGTTCTCCATGTATTACCCTGAACTGAGCCTCACCTGGTGGTTTGATTCTGGTGGGTTTTGACACCCGCTGCAGACGGGTAATATAAGGATCGGCCTTCATAGACACAGTACCTGACTTTAATATTTCAAAAAGGCAATTGAAAATTAATGTAATATTGAAATTTGCTTTAAGAAAATACATACCATTACTAAACATATTTTTTTGTATTTTAGTCTCAGGAAACAGCGTAACCGGTAGAGCGTATACTTGTATGGCGCTTGATGACTAGAAGGCGTACAGTTTCGATCCGAGGAAAGAGATGTTTACGGTGCCCCGTGGCCTGGTGGCAAAAGCTCTCGCTTCACACGGTGAGTGTCCGGGTTCGATTCCCGGCGAAGGGTGTAAACATCGGACGTGTTTCCTTACACCGGTTGTCTACGTTCACCCATCAGTAAAATGGGTAGCTGGGTGTTAGTGGACTGGTGTGGGTCGCATCCTGGGACAAAACTGACCTAATTTGCGGGAAATGCTCAGCACAACAAGGGGCTTTCTATACAGTAGTATGTCATTGATGTCAGCTATGGTCTGTATATCTTGTTCATGTACTTGTAGTAAATAAGGATATTATTATTATTATTATTATTATTTGTAGTAGTAGTTCCTGGAGTTCATGCCATTTACAACATCCTGGAGGTCATGCCACTCAACATCCGGGAGGTCATACCACTCGCAACATCATGGAGGTGATGCCACTCGCAACATCCCGGAGGTCATGCCACTTAACATCCTGGAGGCCATGACACTCACAATCTCCTGGAGGTCATGCCACTTACAACTTCATGGAGGTCATGCTACTAAACATCCTGGAGGTCATGCCACTCGTAACATCATGGAGGTGATGCCACTCGCAACATCCTGGAGGCTATGCTACTTACAACTTCATGGAGGTCATGCTACTCAATATCCTGGAGGTCATGCTACTCAACATCCTGGAGGGTATGCCACTCGCAACATCATAGAGGTGATGCCACTCGCAACGTCCTGGAGGTCATGCCATTTACAACATACTGGAAGTCATGCCACTCACAACATCTTGGAGGTCATGCCACTCACAACATCCCGGAGGTCATACCACTCACAACATCCTGGAGGTCATGCCACTCACAACATCCTGGAGGTCATGCCACTCAACATCCTGGAGGCCATGACACTCACAATCTCCTGGAGGTCATGCCATTTACAACATTCTGGAGGTCATGCCTCTCAACATCCGGGAGGTCATGCCACTCAATATCCGGGAGGTCATGCCACTCATAACTTCATGGAGGTCATGCTACTCAACATCCTGAAGGTCATGCCACTCGCAACATCATGGAGGTGATGCCACTCGCAACATCCTGGAGGTCATGCCACTCACAACATCCTGTATGTCATGCTACTCAACATCCTGGAGGTCATGCCACTCACAACATCCTGGAGGCCATACCACTCACAACATCCTGGAGGTCATGCCACTCAACATCCTGGAGGTCTTGTCACTCACAACATCCTGGAGGTCATGCTACTCACAAGATCCTGGAGGTCATGCCACTCACAACATCTTGGAGGTCATGCCACTCACAACATCCTGGAGGTCATGCCACTCACAACATCCTGGAGGTCATGCTACTCACAACATCCTGGAGGTCATGCCACTCAACATCCTGGAGGTCATGCCACTCAACATCCTGGAGGTCATGCCACTCACAACATCCTGGAGGTTATGCCACTCGCAACATCCTGGAGGTCATGCCACATACAACTTCATGGAGGTCATGCTACTCAATATCCTGGAGGTCATGCTACTCAACATCCTGGAGGGTATGCCACTCGCAACATCATGGAGGTGATGCCACTCGCAACATCCTGGAGGTCATGCCACTCACAACATCCTGTAGGTCATGCTACTCAACATCCTGGAGGTCATGCCCCTCACAACATCCTGGAGGTCATACCACTCACAACATCCTGGAGGTCATGCCACTCAACATCCTGGAGGTCATGCCCCTCACAACATCCTGGAGGTCATACCACTCACAACATCCTGGAGGTCATGCCACTCGACATCCTGGAGGTCATGCCACTCACAACATCCTGGAGGTCATGCCACTTACAACATCCTGGAGGTCATGCCACTCGACATCCTAAAGGTCATGCCACTCACAACATCCTGGAGGTCATGCTACTCAATATCCTGGAGGTCATGCTACTCAACATCGTGGAGGTCATGCCACTCGCAACCTCATGTGTAGACAGCCTGACTGTCTGCATAGACAGCCCATGCTGTCTGCCAGCTGAGTTCATATTTCGCGCAATGCTAGTTCCCATAGTTTCTGCCAGAGGGCAAGCCTGTAGGCATACCCATGTGAGTCTGCCTCACCCCTGCCTCTCTCTCACTTGGCGCCCAAACTTCAGTCAGTCAACAGGCGTAACTCGTCTCCCTCTCGCAAGGCGCATGGCCCGCCGGGCCATGGCCACAGACACGCAGCCTGTGAACTCGCACCTTTATACAAATAAAGTAAGAAGCCTCCGAAGCCGCTTATCATTGCATTCCCACGCCTCCAAAACGCCAAATAACATATCGTTATAAATGGTGCCAGCGGTGCCTCGCAGCAGTTGTGTTTGCCCGCGAGGGGAGGAAGAGGACTGAAGTTATCTACCACTTCATCAGTCTCAACAAGAAGCATCCGTCTCTCAACGAGTTATCCTGATGTCGTGTCTGCAAATCTCAGCATCCAGACACAGGTACAAGAAGGATTCAGGCCGAAATTTGTCTAATTCTCGGAGAAATGGCGTCACTTACTTCACGCCACAGTGTCCCATGCTGTTTCTCAGTCACATGCTCAGCCTTGCCAGCATGTTCTGTTGTTGTTGTTGTTCAGCTCAGCACTGCTATTTCAGCACTTCAGAGGTGAGTTTGTGGTGATCAGCGTCTAGTGTGGGTGTCTCCCTCGTGTATGGGTAGGGTGAGAGTAGGAAGCGGCCGGGCTCCTCGCCTCTCACCCAGACACTCACGCTCGCCCTAGTGTATGCCGCCACACACCATACACCACTCACTGCCCACTCCCTCTATGCTGTTTTCTGTGAATTTCCTTGTGAATTCTTGCCAGAACTGTGTATCAGAGTGTCTGAGGCCACTCGAAGCCACGTGTGACCAAGCCACGTGCTCAGCACGCCATGTGGGTAAGCCAGATCAGCAAGCCACACTGTGGTCTGCGCCCACATCAACCCATGACGTCAACACCATGCTGCTGACGTCACGATGCTGCCGACTCCACGACGTCACTACACTGATGTCACTTCGCGATGTCACCCCATGACATCCATCATCATGTCACTCCAGAACGTCACCTTGCGACGTCACCCACGATGTTGCCTGACGTTCCTCGCGACGTCTGCTGACATCACTCGCGATGTCACGCCTTACATCACCCATATGATGTCCCGAGTGCTGTAGTTTCACAGTGTGCATTTTATTTTCATTATTTGTCGAGAAGTTTGAGAGAAGATATAAGTAGAGTGTTCATTAATTATTTCTCTCAGTCAGTGTTCTCAAATGTTCGAGTGTTGCTTAGTGACGATTTTTACACAGAAAAGCGTCATTTGCTAGTAAGCCATGTTGTACCACATGTGCAGTATGTGTGCAGTTTCTCGTGTGTCCTATGTAGCACCTGTGTGTTACTTTGTCACCCAGTGTGTGACCAGCGCCCCGCGCGCTTGACAGCTGACATTTGTCAGTCCAGGCGTCAGTTACGAGCGTTCGAGCGTCTTGTACAGAAAGCTCTTATTGTTCGCCGCTCGTAGATGCCTTTGCTGAATCGTACCCGCGACGATTCTCCCATCGAGACCGTTCCACTTCACCTCCAAGACCATCAGTCCAGTTATTGCAGATGACCAGTCTGGGGACGCTTACACTGCCCTCTGCTGTAACTTCTACTGTCGAGAGATGTCACTCGCCAAGCCGCAGTTAAGCCTGTTGGCAGGAGACTGCCAGCCTCGTGTCACAGCTTCAGTGAGCAGCCTGCACAAAGATGATGTCACTTTGACTGCTAGCCCACTCACTGCAGTAAGGTGTATGCTGTTACGACCTCCAGATGTTTCGCCGAGTCGTCCCTGTCACGACTCTCTCCACACTCGCCAGCAGCGACAGTACCAGTCGAGGAATGTCCTCCTGAGTAGCTTGCCAGTCCTGACCTGTTGCGACTACTGACGACGCTGCTTCACCTCCCAGAGGAGACCGTAACCTGTTACGTCACAGCTCAGCGGCAGCTGTGTCTCCTGTGTTGCAGTATGTATCCAGACGCAGGAAGGCGTGCAGTGTTGCATCGACGCTCACTGCCTTAGACCACGAAGCACACCGTTTTTTCTTCCCTCTCTGGAGGAAGTTTTTTTTTCCATGTCCATATGTTTATGTATATATGTATTTTTCTTTCGTGTTCTGTGACCTGTTCTTGCGAGAGAGAGACCCGAGTTTTTTTTAATGCCATTCATGGTCGGGACGACCATGGGTGCGTGACAGAGCGATGTAGACAGCCTGACTGTCTGCATAGACAGCCCATGCTGTCTGCCAGCTGAGTTCATATTTCGCGCCATGCTAGTTCCCATAGTTTCTGCCAGAGGGCAAGCCTGTAGGCATACCCATGTGAGTCTGCCTCACCCCTGCCTCTCTCTCACTTGGCGCCCAAACTTCAGTCAGTCAACAGGCCTCACTCGTCTCCCTCTCGCAAGGCGCATGGCCACAGACACGCAGCCTGTGAACTCGCACCTTTATACAAATAAAGTAAGAAGCCTCCGAAGCCGCTTATCATTGCTTCCCACGCCTCCAAAACGCCAAATAACACATCGTTATACATGGAGGTGATGCCACTCGCAACATCATGGAGGTGATGCCACTCGCAACATCCTGGAGGTCATGCCACTCACAACATCCTGGAGGTCATGCCACTCACAACATCCTGGAGGTCATGCTACTCAATATCCTGGAGGTCATGCTACTCAACATCGTGGAGGTGATGCCACTCGCAACATCATGGAAGTGATGCCACTCGCAACATCATGGAGGTCATGCCACTCACAACATCCTGGAGGTCATGCCACTCACAACATCCTGGAGGTCATGCTACTCAATATCCTGGAGGTCATGCTACTCAACATCGTGGAGGTGATGCCACTCGCAACATCATGGAGGTGATGCCACTCGCAACATCCTGGAGGTCATGCCACTCAACATCCTGGAGGTCATGCCACTCACAATATCCTGGAGGTCATGCCACTCAACATCCTGGAGGTCATGCCACTCACAACATCCTGGAGGTCATGCCACTTCTCAAACACTGAGATTTAATTTAGTTACCATGTAATAAATTACTAAACACTGCACAATGGTGTGTCAGGCGTCAGTTCAGCCAGATATTATCAAACATTGAGATTAATGTAAAATATACTACGATTCATACATCATAATACTTGACAATATGAAGGAATATTGGCAGAAATTAACAGAGAGGCAAGAAGCTTCCAGGAACAATAAATAAAATTCTTGTTTTTTTTTATTTTGCCAAGAGATGGCGTCTCCCGAGATAAGATATATATATATTCGTCCCAGCAAGTTTTTATTCCGTGTATGTGACGGTGAATGTTTTCCCTGTCATTATAGAGATGAGAGAAGTGATGTTGTGGCTTGAAATGTGGAATGTGTGTGCACATGTTTCATGCAGGATTGTGTATGTGTGCGTATGTGTGCGTATATATATGTGTTAGTTACTAGTTGATAAAGGCACTTGTCGAAAGACACTTAGCGAGTGTTGTTTGTGTGTATGATTGTGTGTGTGTATTCACCAATTTTGGTTGCAAGGGTCGAATCACAGCTCTTGGAGCCGGCTCTTCGCTGAGGCCCCTCCTCTTTGCTTTGTGTGTGTGTTGTGCGTGTTTGTGAGTGTACTCACCTAGTTGTACTCACCTAGTTGTGGTTGCAGGGGTCGAGTCAAAGCTCCTGGCCCCGCCTCTTCACTGGCCGCTACTGGGTCACTCTCCCTGCGCCATGAGCTTTATCATACCTCTGCTTAAAGCTATGTATAGAGCCTGCCTCCACTACATCGCTTCCTAAACTATTCCACTTCCCGACAACTCTGTGACTGAAGAAATACTTCCTAACATCTCTGTGATTCATCTGAGTCTTCAACTTCCATCTGTGTCCCCTTGTTGTTGTGTCCCATCTCTGGAACATTCTGTCTCTGTCCACTTTGTCAATTCCTCTCAGTATCTTATATGTTGTTATCATGTCTCCCCTATCTCTCCTGTCCTCCAGTGTCGTCAGGTCGATTTCCCTTAACCTCCCCTCGTGTGTGTGTGTGTGTGTGTGTGTGTGTGTGTGTGTGTGTGTGTGTGTGTGTGTTTGTGTTTATGTTATATTTAATCCAGATTCAAAATTACTAATTGTAATTAATTATTTGGGACCATTGTCAGCCTCAGAGTTATCTCTGAGTTACCAGACCTTGCCATGTGGAGGCCAGTGGTTCGTTTTTAAGGTACAATCCCCCCCTTCCCGGTCGCCTTCCCCAGGTTCATGCGTCCAGGAATCCAACCGTGGGCCCCCGGATATCTCCCCTTCCTCACTTCCCTAAGGTCAGCCTCGTCTCTCTCTCTCTCTCTCTCTCTCTCTCTCTCTCTCTCTCTCTCTCTCTCATTTGCCTTCTAGCCTCAGCCTTCCCCACGTTCATGTATCCAGGAATCGATCCGTCCGCATCCGGATGTTTTCCGTTCCTCACTTCCCCAAGGTCAGCCTCACCAACCTGTATTCTTGCCTTCCCCAGGTTCATGTATCCGGGAATCCATCAGTCTACCGCCGGATATCTTCCCTTCCTCACGTACCCAAGGTCAGCCTCACCTGCTTCTATTCTTGCCTTCCCCACGTTCATGTATCCAGGAATTAATCCGTTCGCTCCCGGATGTCTTCCCTTCCCCACTTACCCAAGGTCAGCCTTGACGACTGTGACGCAACACAGTAGCAGCAGCTGTGGTGGTTGTGTTGTCAGCCTTGACGACTGTGACGCAACACAGTAGCAGTAGCTGTGGTGGTTGTGTTGTCAGCCTTGACGACTGTGACGCAACACAGTAGCAGCAGCTGTGGTGGTTGTGTTGTCAGCCTTGACGACTGTGACGCAACACAGTAGCAGCAGCTGTGGTGGTTGTGTTGTCAGCCTTGACGACTGTGAGGCAACACATGCAACTCCATTACCAACTATTAGCTTTTTCCTTTATTTTTCTCTATTTTCCTAACAAAATCGTTGTTAGACGTTGCAGTAACTGTGTTCACAACGTCTTGGTGATCTTGGTGTCCTCGAACATCTTAATTGTAAAGAAATATTGTAATATTTCTAGTAATGTTTTTTACGCGGCTTCTTTGACGACAGAAGACTGGTGTGTCTGCACAAGTTTCCTTCGCTGTCTCATAAATCATTACAAGTTTATACAAATATTTGAAACCAAAAAGGAAAAAATATTAAAAGTAAGCGTATATTCATAAGTCGAATATTATTATATTTATTTACTTTGGATGATAGTGAGTAAGAATTTGTCAAAAGCCTCTTAGATATTATCATTAAGTTTATATTATAAGCTAAATATTGAAATTAAACACAACAGTGTTTAGTGATGTAAAATACGTTAACATCATCCACCACAGTATAGCACATAATACCATGGTGCAACATATGTTAACATACACACATAACATAGTATCTGAAACATTAACAAAATGGTGTCTCGACCAGGATGCAGGATTTAATGCCATATTTTTGTAATTTAAAGATCGAATCTTCAGATGTGATAATCTTCTTTTTGTCCCCTGAGAGTTTTTGTGAGTGATGATCAATGTTTTCACTGCCATTGTAGAAAAGATGATGGCACTCACTGCATAAATGATGGTACTCACTGCATTGATGATGGTACTCACTGCATAGATGATGGTACTCACTGCATAGATGATGGTACTCACTGCATAGATGATGGTACTCACTGCATAGATGATGGTACTCACTGCATAGATGATGGTACTCACTGCATAGATGATGGTACTCACTGCATAGATGATGGTACTCACTGCATAGATGATGGTACTCACTGCATAGGTGATGGTACTCACTGCATAGGTGATGGTACTTACTGCATAGATGATGGTACTCACTGCATAGATGATGGTACTCACTGCATAGATGATGGTACTCACTGCATAGATGATGGTACTCACTGCATAGATGATGGTACTCACTGCATAGATGATGGTACTCATTGCATAGATGATGGTACTCACTACTATAGATGATGGTACTCACTGCATAGATGATGGTACCATGCATGATGATGGTCTCATTTCATATGATGATGGTACTCACTGATAGTAGAATAGATCCAGGGCTCACTTGTCATTTCTAGTATCTGTTGTATCTCAGCGTCTCTCTCTCTTTCTCTTCTCTCTCTCTCTCTCTCTCTCTCTCTCTCTCTCTCTCTCTCTCTCTCTCTCTCTCTCTCTCTCTCTCTCTCTCTCTCTCTCTCTCTCTCTCTCTCTCTCTCTCTCTCTGTATCCTGTCATCATATCCTTATCATGCTGATACAGAAAGTTCATCTTAATCACCCATATCAACAGAGACCATGTTTTCGGGGTCCCATGTGGCTTACACTTCTCCCAGTCTGTTTCTTTGTGGTTGAAATCATCCATGATTAATAGTTTTGCAGTAGCCCTCTGTACACTTCTAGTTGCTGCTGCTATCATACCAATCATTGTTTTGTTGTTTTCTTAATATTCTGGTTTCCATCTCCTACTATATATTTCTGTCTTAGTCTCCTAGTGTTAGATGTCAGGTTGTATATCACTGCAACTACTACTGTGGGTCCCTAAGTCTACTATGTAAGCATTTACCTCGTGTCTGATTATCCCTCTTATATCTTCAAAATTCCACTGAGTTTTTATTACCAGTACCACTCCTTTACCTGCCCTGCTCCCACCGTCTTTCCTTCTCACTTGCTATCCTCCTGGGAACACGGCATCTGCAGATAAATGGCACAAAGCTGACAATTGGTGGAAAAAACACTACTGCAGAGAGGAACTTTATTAAATATTTTTACTTAAGAACAGACATCTATCATATCCGATTGATAGATAAAGTACTGGTAGACTTTATCAATCCCTGACGGGTAGATACAGTCCTGGTAGACTTTATAAATATCTGATAGACTGACAACGTCCTAGACTAAACGTCTTGTCAATAAATACCAGACTTCACTTATTGTCTTATTCACACATGTCGGTATATTTTACACCTTATATACATTTATGTGTGATACAGAGAATGGAATGTGTGGCGTATGTGAAAGATGTATATGTGGAGATGCGTAAATGTGGTTGAAAAAAATGTGGGTGTGTACTCGAGTGGATCTTTGCATAAGATGAATATACAATCAATAAATAATAAAAAGCAAAACTGATTAGCATGTAGAGCTTTTTTTACGGAGGTAGACAAATAGATAAACACAGACACTAATCTTCCTTCAACAAACATTCACAAACACACTTACTTAATAACTTAATTGAGGAAAGTGTATTTATTATAGATAATTAATGCAACATAAATAGAAGTCCAAAATTATTCTTAATTAGCCTCTCCTGTGTGGCCGAGCTGTGTGGCAGCTTGGTCTCGTCTAGCTGGTGTACGGTCGTGGCTGTCTTGGTGGGTGTAATTACTGGACGCAGTTTTCTGTGTGTCACCTCCAGTAATTCCACCCACCTGGACAGTCTCTACCGTAGACCAGCTAGACAAGACCAAGCTGTCACACAGCAAAGTCACTGGGATGTAGCAACCGCTGACTCTGAGGAAGTGGGGAAGGGAGTCCACTCAGGTGACAAGTGGACTCCTGGAGACACTGATCCGGGGAAGGCACCGCCGACCTTAGGTAAGTGGGGAAGGGGAGACATCCGGGAGCGAACGGATGGATTCCTGGATACATGAACCTGGGGAAGGCAAGAATACAGGTTGGTGAGGCTGAAATTGGGGAAGTGAGGAAGGGGAAACATCCGGAGGCGGACGGATGGATTCCTGATACATGAACCTGGGGAAGGCTGAGGCTGGAAGGCAGAGATGAGAACACAGAGAGGCGAGGCTGACCTTAGGAAAGTGAGGAAGGGGAGACATCCGGGGGCCCACGGATGGATTCCTGGACACATGAACCTGGGGAAGGCGAGGGGGCGGGGTGTACCTTAAAGACGAATCACTGGCCTCCATGTGGCAAGGTGTGGTAACTCAGAGATAGCTCTGAGGCTGACAGTGGTCGCACACTCACACACCATACACAACAGGCTTAGTATCAATCATCAAGTGCCTTTGCAAGCCTTTGCTAACACTCACAAAGAAGGCATACACAGGCAGACACATACTCAAGCAGACACATACATACACAAGCAGGCACATACACAAGCAGGCAGACACATACACCTGCAGGAGGCTGTGAGTGGCATGAGCTCCAGGGGGTTGTAAGCATATTAACGTCAATAAGCAATAATGTAACCTTTTTAAATTATAAAAGAAAGGAATGGAATGTGCTCTTTGTCCATTTAAATATCCTGTTCTGGGGTACTCGAATGTTCTACCGAGGAACTCAGAAGTATCTCTTCCTAAATATTGTCTACTATTCTTCTCAGTGTCGGTTAATATGCCTTACTTGGGAATCTTCTATGCCATTCCGATCTAAATTTCTAATTTCTACTAGTACCCTTTAACCTCTCCTTATGTTATCTCGTAATCTTGTGCGCCTGTCGCTGTATGGTACACTAACAGCTAAACGCGTTATATAAGCATTCACAACTGACGTGGTATGATGTTTTGGTGCGTAGACACTGGTTGAGCGTCATCAATCCATGAAACCACCTGGCATGATGAGCAATCCTGTGATTGTTGTTTAAGATTGTGTACATTGGACTCTACTAAATAGCTATCGAGCTTGTATAACTCATAATTTGAGTTATATACTGTATTCCTTTCATGTTTCAAGAGAGAAGATTCAATTATGTTTCTTTCCATGACAGAACTGTTTGGTACAATAATCTGGGTAGCATCCCATCCCGTTGGTGATTACAGGAACTAACGTGGTTAAAGATAGCATTCGACTCCTGTCCTGTCCTGACTAAGTATTTATGTTGGGCTATTCTGGCTTCCAGAAATTTACCAGTTTTTTTTTTTTTTTTTTTTTTTTTTTTTTTTTTTCTGTCTCATAAACACGCTGGATAACAGGTATATATCTAGCTACTTCTACTTACAC
>WNWK01039093.1:0-17622 GCA_009830355.1 Cherax destructor
CCCTCCACACCATGGTCCCTGGTCACCAGCACCTAACAACCCTCCACACCATGGTCCTGGTCACCAGCACTGTGGCCAACCCTCCACACCACATGGTCCCTGGTCACCAGCACCATGGCACAGCCCTCCACACCATGGTCCCTGGTCCTGGCTTGTAACAGCCCTCCACACCATGGTCCCTGGTCACCCAGCACCGTAACAACCCTCCACACCATGGTCCCTGGTCACCAGCACTGTAACAGCCCTCCACACCATGGTCCCTGGTCACAACACCAGCAACAACCCTCCACCAAGGTCTTTGATCACCAGCACACGTAACAGCCTTCCACACCATGGTCCTTGATGCACCCAGCACCTTTAACAACAGTCTTCAATGTATTCCCTGGTCACCAGCACCGTAGCGTAACCCTCCACCATGATTCTGGGCAACCATCACCGTAACATTCCTCCCACCATGGCCCCTGGTCACCCAGCACCATAACATCTCTCCACCACTGGTCTCTGGTCCTGGCACTGTAACAACCCTCCACCATGGTCCCTGGTCACCAGCACCGTAACAACCCTCCACCATGGTCCCTGGTCACCAGCACCGTAACAACCCTCACACCATGGTCTGGATACCAGCACCGTAACATCTTTCCACACCATGGTCCTTGGTCACCAGCACCGTAACAACCCTCCACACTATGGTCCCTGGTCTTCAGCACCGTAACAACTCTCCACACAATGGTCCCTGGTCTCCCAGCACCGTGGCACATCCCTCATCACCATGGTCCCTGGTGCACCAGCACCGTGGCATCTCTCCACGCATGGTCCCTGGTCACCAGCACTGCAGCAACCATCCACACCATGGTCCCTGGTCACCAGCACCGTAACATCCCTCCACACCATGGTCCCTGGTCACCAGCACCGTAACATCTCTCCACACCATGGTCCCTGGTCACCAGCACCGTAAAAACCATCCACACCATAGTCCCTGGTCACCAGCACCGTAACAACCCTCCACACCATGGTCCCTGGTCACCAGCACCGTAACAACCCTCCACACAATGGTCCCTGGTCACTAGCACCGTAACAACCCTCCACACCATGGTCCCTGGTAACCAGCACCGTAACATTCCTCCACACTATGGTACCTGGTCACCAGTACCGTAACAACCCTCCACACCATGGTCCCTGATCACCAGCACCATAACAACCCTCCACACTATCTGTCCCTGGTCACCAGCACCGTAACAACCCTCCACACTATCTGTCCCTGGTCACCAGCACCGTGACAACCACTCAAACCATGGTCTGGTCACCAGCACCGTAACAACCCTCAAACCATGGTCCCTGGTCCAGCAGCACTGTAACAACCCTCCACCATGGTCCCTGGTCACCAGCACTGTAACAACCCTCCACCCACTATGGTTCCTATTCTCACCACCGTAACAACCCTCCACTATGGTCCCTAGTTCACCACCACCGTAACAACCCTCTAAACCATGGTCCCTGGTCACCTGCACCGTAACAACGCTCCATACTACTGGTCCCTGGTTACTAGCACCGTAACAACCCTCCACACCACTGGTCCCTGGTCACCAGCACCGTAACAACCCTCCATCATGGTCCCTGGTCACCGGCCCCGTAACAACCCTGCACACCATGGTCCCTGGACCTCGAGGATCGTAACAACTCTCCACTCCATGGTCAATGGACCCCGAGGACTGTAACAATTTCCACACCATGGTCCCTGGACCCCGAGGACTGTAACAATTCTCCACTGCATGGTCCCTGGACCCCGAGGACTGACAACCCTGCACACCGCCAGGTCCCTGGACCCCGGGATCGTAACAACTTCTCCACTCAGGTCCCTGGACCCCGAGGACTGTAACATTTCTCCCACACCATGGTCCCTGGACCCGGGACTGTAACAGTTCTCCCACTCCATGATCCCCTAGACCACGAGGACTGTAGCAATTCTCCACACCATGGTCCCTTGACCCCAGGGACTGTGGCACAACTCTCCACACCATGGTCCCTGGACCCCCGAGGACTCTTAACAATTCTCCACCATGGTTTCCTGGACACCGATGACTGTAACAATTCTCCACACCATGGTCCCTGGACCCGAGGACTGTAACAACTCTCCACACCCTGGTCCCTTTACCCCGGGACTGTAACAACTCTCCACCATGGTCCCTGGACCCCAGGACTGTAACAATTCTCTCCACCATGGTTCCTGTACACCGAGGACTGTAACCCAATTCTCCACACCATGGTCCCTGGACCCCGAGGACTGTAACAACTCTCCACACCCATGGTCCCTGTACCAGCGATGCTGCTGGAGATGGAACAAGGGGATGATGCCTCTGGGATAGTGTTGACACATTACCAGCAAAACCTGATGGAATCACTGATGTCCACAGGGTGGTAAGTAGAGGGGGAAACAAAAAAAAATGCACCAGCAGTGAGCACAACTACAAAAAAATCATAGCAAACAAAATTCCAATCTATGCAAATTCTATGTCTTGGGTATCTGCAGACATGGTAAATCCTGGTAAACAGATTGGGACATGCACCAACTTTGACCATCCAAAAATGCCCGCACCCACACATGACAGGGTGCAACGCACTTCCTATAACTATTTCACCCGAAATATGTCACTCGTCACTCCATATGAAAAGAAAAATGCTACAACGTATATTGCCAGGAACATCATCTAAAGGGGACAAGAAGACACAGACCAGCCAGACTATGGAAACAAGGAGGGAGCCATAACCTCTCCAGAAGAGAGGTTTTAGTGCCAGAAGGAAAAAAAAGATTGGTAAGTGACCAAACCTTACCCAGACTGAAAACACTTCTGGAGCAGAGGCACAGTCATTAGCCACCACTCCCAGAACAACAGGTATTAGAGAGCCAGTAAATATAGCCCAATTGATGTATATCAATATAACGACATTTTTCTTTGCAAACATACAGGGTCTAAAAGCCGTCAGCAAACAACAAAATTCCTAACTTCAAAGGGACTGCTCACGGAGTCCAAATGCAATGTTTGCAGCATTCCCTTGAGACCCACATAAAGGATCATTTCTGACAACGAAAATATGGATCAGGTTATAACTATTCAGATGCGACAGACTAAATAGGCAGCAAGGGAGGGGTTGGCTTGTGCCTCACAGATTTCTTTCCTGAAATTGGCTAGTTTGTGTGCACCCCATATCCATTCTGTGGACGGTAGCGCAAGAGCATATGGATACACAAAAGGCCTAGGAACTAAGCCCCAAAAAGGTTAACAATTGTACATTTAGTTTATATCTACAGTTCATGTCATTGCAACAAATTAGGAAATTTGCTTAGTATAACCAGTATCTTATTTTCATTAATAAGATATCTTGACATGTCACATAGGTTGTCATACTGTCTATCTATATGTATTCCTCAATAGTGGACAATTAAGCACATAGTGTTGAACAGTGACCATATGCCTGATCACATAATTTGCATTTAGTTTGATCATCATTGCGTATCTCCCAAACTGCCAGAAGTACTTGCTAGCCAAGCCCTGCGCCTGGCCACTACAACATCAGTCAGTCTGTTCACATTGCAAGTTGCTCCATAAACATGCTTCTACTCTGTGTTCATGTTATCATAGTGGGTTATAGATCTGCCAGGGCTTCTAACTGCATTCCTATGTAATCATTTTCATTATTTACTTCTCTCTAATATTATTCCTAATACTGAACACAGATATACAAAAGTTATATTCATTCTCCTTCTGGGTACTCTTCTTGGCTAACATATCAACTTTATCATGGACAGCATAATCAATTAAGGACCTTACTTAGGCTATGCCACATCATTCTCACGATTCTCACATTAGCACCATAGTGGGGTTTGTAGCAACAGCTTTGGAAGCATTTAGCCTATCTTTGCATTTCTTATTTAGTTGTGGTATTATTGGATTTATTAAAAGGGTACATCAACACAAGATTCAAGATGCTTTATTTCTTTGTAAAAATTACAATGGGTGTTTTACATTTAAGGACTATAATTACAAAAATGACGTTAGCATGCCTAGTATGCCTGGGCATGCACCATCATCCCAACCCAGGAAACACTGGTTTAGAGCAGGTCTCTCCTGCCTTATTCAGCTACTGGACCACTATGACAAGGTCCTGGATGCTGCAGAGGATAAGCGAAATGCAGGGTATGAGCATACACAGACTTTGCAAAAGCCTTCGACAAAGTGCTTAACCATGGTGTAATAGCACACAAATGCGTGATAAAGGAATAACAGGAAAAGTTGGTAGATAGTCTACAACTTCTGACAAAAAGCCAATGTTTACAAGGCCTGTCTCGTTCCCATCCCTATTCCTCCTCTTCATATCCTTTGGATGACACCCAGTGCCATGACAGTGACCATCGGAGCACACCGCAAGACCAAACGGGCATCAACCAAATCTTCAAAATGGACCACTCAAAACAATGTGACTCAATGAAGAGAATTTCAACTATATACTCAGGTATGGAAAACTTGAGGAAATTAAAACTGTCAGAATTTATGCAACAATTTTAACCAAACAATACAGAGCAAGAAGTAATGTAAAGGACCTGGGGTGACAATGTCAGAGGATCTCGCCTTCAAAGACCACAACAATGTATCTACATACTATGAAAATTATATGATAGACAATGAGAACCTTCAAAATAGGGACGCCAAGCCCATGATGAGATTCTCTTCAAATCCTTGTTCTCTCTAGGCTGGAATACTGTAATGCACTAACTGCCCCTTCAAGGCAGGCAAAATTGCTGTCCTGGACGGTGTACAAAGAACTTTTCAATGCACACATAAATTTTGATAAGGCCCTAAATTACTGGGAACGGTTGAAGGTCCTTGATCTGTATTCCCTGGAATGCAGGCGAGAAGATACATGATAATATACACTTGGAAAATCCTAGAAGGTGGTACCAACCTGCACACAATCACTCCCTATGAAAGCAAAGACTCGGCCCAGGAGATCAACATTCCCCCAATGAAAAGCAGGACGCCACGAGTACAATGAGAGACAAGACAATAAGTGTCCAGGGGCCCAAGACTGTTCAACTGCCTCCAGCATACGTGGGGATTACCAATAGACCCCTGGCTGTCTTCAAGAGGCACTGGACAGGTACCTGAAGTCGTACCTGACCAAGCGGGCTGTGCTTCTTACGTCAGTTTGCTTGCGGCCAGCAGTAACAACCTGGTTGATTAGACCCTGATCCCACCATGAGGCCTGGTCTCAGACGACCTGGCCGCGGAGGCGTTGACCTGAGCCTCTCCAGGTATGCTCCAGGTATTATAACTCATTCTGTATAACTTCCACTCTTTATAATTCCTCTTTATAACTCAGTCTTTATAACTGAGTTTTTATAACTCCACTCTTTATAACTCACTCTTTATAACTCACTCTTTATAATTCACTCTTATAACTCACTCTTTTATAACTTGCTCTTTATAACTTACTCTTTTATAACTCATTCTTTATAACACTCGTTATAACCTGTATAACTCACTCTTATAACTCACTCTTTATAACTCACTCTTTATAACTTACTCTTTATAACTCACTCTTTATAACTCCTCTTTATAACCTCTTTATAACTCACTCTTTATAACCTCTTTATAACTCACTCTTTATAACTTACTCTTTATAACTCACTCTTTATAACTTACTCTTTCTATAACTCTCTTTATAACTCCTCTTTATAACTTACTCTTTATAACTCACTCTTTATAACTCACTCTTTATAACTCCTCTTTTATAACTCCTCTTTATAACTCACTCTTTATAACTCACTCTTTATAACTTTCTCTTTATAACTCCTCTTTATAACTCACTCTTTATAACTCACTATTTATAACTTACTCTTTATAACTTACTCTTTATAACTCACTCTTTATAATAACTCACTCTTTATAACTTACTCTTTATAACTCACTCTTTATAACTTACTCTTTATAACTCACTCTTTATAACTTACTCTTTATAACTCACTCTTTATAACCTCATAACTCACTCTTTATAATATATATATAACTCACTCTTTATAACTCACTCTTTATAACTTACTCTTTATAACTCACTCTTTATAACTCCTTTTATAACTCACTCTTTATAACTCCTCTTTATAACTCCTCTTTATAACTCCTCTTTTATAACTTACTCTTTATAACTCACTCTTTATAACTCACTCTTTATAACTCACTCTTATAACTTACTCTTTATAACTTACTCTTTATAACTCACTCTTTATAACTCACTCTTTATAACTTACTCTTTATAACTCACTCTTTATAACTTACTCTTTATAACTCACTCTTTAATAACTTACTCTTTATAACTCACTCTTTATAACACTCTTTCATCATAACTCACTCTTTTCTCTTTATAACTCCTCTTTATAACTTATAACTCATCATAACTCACTCTTTATAACTTACTCTTTATAACTCACTCTTTATAACTTACTCTTTATAACTCACTCTTTATAACTTACCTCTTTTCATCATAACTCACTCTTTATTTATAGAATCCACTGTTATAATTCACTATTAATAACTCTCCACTGTTATAATTCACTATTTATAACTCACTCTTTATAACTCACTCATCATAATTCACTATTTATAACTCACTCATTTATAACTCATTCTTTATTAATAACTTCCTCATTATAATTCACTATTTATGCTCACTCTTTATAACTCACTCTTTATAACTCACTCTTTATAACTCTCACTCTTGTAACTCCTCATCATAATTCATTCTTTATAACTCACTCATTATAACTCATTTCTTTATTAATAACTCACTCATTATAATTCACTATTTATAACTCACTCTTTTATTATAACTCATTCTTTATAACTCCTTGTTTCATCATAAATCCACTCTTTCATTATAACCTTTTTCATTATAACTTATAACTCATTACAACTTTTTCATTTATATCTCAATTTTTCATTATATCTCACTCTTTCATTATAACAGTGTCATTGCCAACTCCAGTGTCATTATAACTCACACGTTTCATTATAACTCTTTACAACTCACTTTTCCATTATAACTGCTCTTTATCTTTTTTCATTATAACTCACTCTTTATAGATCTCTCTTTCATTATGACTCACTCTTTTTAACTCTTTAAACTGACTTTTCACTATAACTCGCCCTTCATTATAACATAAATTATGGGACACATAACATGTGTTGCCTTCCCCTCACACTAGTGTTGCATCATTAACTTGCTGATTCTTGGTCAGTCGGTCATTATATTGAGGAATTTGTTGACCATTTATTTGGGTACTCTTCTCTGGGCTGCTGCTGCTGCTGCTGTCATGTATTCCTTTATGTTTTAAAATGTTCTTTGGCACTTGTTTCCTTATCACGGTCACCTGTCATTAATAGGGAACCGAATTTTTTGTGCGGTTCCCTCATTTGTCTTGTTTATCTCTTTTATCAGTCTAGGTATAAATAAACTGTGGGTATGTACTAGGTGTGTGTTTGTGTGTATATGTACTGTATGTACGTGTGTGTGAGCAGTGAGTGCCACATCCTGCTACTATCTCTCATGTCTGTTTCCTCTCTCACTCTCACTCGCTCTGCCTATTTTTAAAATGAAGTTGTTCTGCTGTGGTTAGATTCGGAGTTCAGATGTTCTGGGCTAATATTTGTTCTCCTTCCCATCTGCTGACATTGGTCACTCATAAATGTTAAGACATTCACTTCACTCCATACTCCTAACTCCACCATACATTTCTATTATTCACCTCTTATCTTTCCTAGCGCTTGAAATATCAATGTATAGGGTGATACTGGCTGAATATTTATTGTAAAAATTACTTTATAGGCATGTTCTCTATTTAATAATAAGGAAGTACAATAAGAGTAAGCACTCTTGTCAGAAAACGAACCATTACTATTGTGAGATGTCTGAGTATCGTAGTGAGCAGACCTCCATTGGTGCCCTCCACACACACAGCGGGTGATATAATGGGTTTAATGTAGATAAATGCCGTGGACTAGAAATGGGAGAGGTGAAATCAGTCACGGCGAGAGCCACAACAGTAGGGTTCGCCGGTCTGGCGGGTCTGTATCGGCTGGTGACCCGGCTTTGGCTTTTAATGATGAATACAAATTTATTCTCTCTCTCTGTCTGAAGGTATAAGACAGAGGGGAGAGAGAGAGAGAGAGAAACCAGGAGCTATTCTTACAAAAAATATCTCGGAAGATCATGTAAATGAACCTGGCTGAGAAGTTCGTATGTTACTTTGGCACACTTTAAAATAACTTTTCAATATATGGACGATTTGAAATGTTAAGAAGAGTTGTTTATAACTAATATTAGGACAAAACTGGAATATGCAGTAGTTGTGTGGCGAAAGCCTGTACCACACCATGGTGCAGGTGTGGTGCAAGTTGGCACAAATTATTGGTTGAAGGTGTCATTACAGTGAAATATCAGCTAGATATCGGTTAAAATGTATATATGTCTCACTAAACTCATCACTGAAAATGTCAATCTTGAATACAACCTTTCTAGGTAACAATGATTTTCAAGCTGACTGAGTATGTAGTAGAGTGTGTGTGAGGGACAGTGTCGTGATTTCATACACTGACGTCTCCCTCTCCTACAATGATCTTGAGAGAGTGAAATTGTGCTTACGGATCTCTATGACAGACGCTGATTTTTTGGGGAGAAATTGCCGGTTTTATAAGATTAACAATTCACGTTAAACGCTAAACACATGTAGGTCATTCAGCACCAAGATGTGGTTGGAGGCTTACGATCCTTTGTCTACTGAGCACCAGACAGACGAACTTCCTATTTGCATTCTCTTTTGTCCCCTTTGCCTTTATACAAGGGAACAATACACGCTCTCTGCCAATCCCTAGGTACCTTACCCTCTTCCATACATTTATTAAATAATAGCACCAACCACTCCAAAATTATGTCCCACCTGCTTTGTAACATTTCTATCTTTGTCCATCAATCCAGCTGCCTTACCTTTCATTCTGCCCACTGCCTCACGAACTTCCTACACCACTGTGGCTCTTTCCACACTCCTACAAGATGTTATTCCTCCTTGCCCTACACACGAAATCACAGCTTCCCTGTCTTCATCAACATTTAACAAATCCTCAAAATATTCTCCATCTTCCCGATACCTCTAACTCTCCATTTAATAACTCTCCTCTCCTATTTTTTAACTGTCAAATCCATTTGTTCTCTAGGCTTCCTCAGCTTATTAATCTCTTCCAAAACTTTCTTATTTTCAGCAAATTTGCTGATAACATCTCACCATCTCTCATCTGTCTCTTTTACATTGCTTCACCACTCTTTTAACCTCTCTTTTTCTCTCCATATCTCTTCCCTCCTTGCATCACTTCTACTTTGTAAAGACCCTCATTGCTACTTTTTTCCTTACTACTCTTTGATCGTCATTCCACCAATCACTCCTCTTCCCTCCACCCACTCGCCTAACCTGAGCTTCTGCTGAACGCTCTAACACTATTTTTAAATCTACCCCATACATTTTCGACCCCATTGCCTACACTCTCACTGTATCTGTCCTCAATAGTTGTTTATATCTTACCCTAACTGCCTCCTCTTTTAGTTTATAAACCTTCACCTCTCTTTTACTTACTGATTCTATTTTTCCTTGTATCCCATCTACCTTTTACTCCCACTGTAGCTATAACTAAAAAGGGGATCTGATATATCTGTGCCCAACAAACCCGGTGTTGTTCTTGGATTATTCTCTCAAACAGGTAAATTAGTATATTGTTCTTGCTCTAATGTTAGTTCATCATAGTGAACATTAATGTTATTCTTATTATGTTTCAGTACATGGTAACATCAATTTAGTTTGAGTTGTTGTTTAACCAGTGACCAGGTAACACCCTCTCAGTGTTGTTGTTTAACCAGTGACCAGGTAACACCTCTCAGTGTTGTTGTTTAACCAGTGACCAGGTAACACCCTCTCAGTGTTGTTGTTTAACCAGTGACCAGGTAACACCTCTCAGTGTTGTTGTTTAACCAGTGACCAGGTAACACCCTCTCAGTGTTGTTGTTTAACCAGTGACCAGTGCACCTCAGTGTTGTTGTTTAACCGTGACGGAACACCCTCTCAGTGTTGTTGTTTAACCAGTGACCAGGTAACACCCTCTCAGTGTTGTTGTTTAACAGTGACCAGGTAACACCTCTCAGTGTTGTTTAACCAGTGACGGGAACACCTCTCAGTGTTGTTGTTTAACCAGTGACCAGGTAACACCCTCTCATGTTGTTTAACAGTAACCAGGTCATCTCAGTTTGTTGTTAACCAGTAACCAGGTAACACCCTCTCAGTGTTGTTGTTTAACCAGTGACCAGGTAACACCTCTCAGTGTTGTTGTTTAACCAGTACCAGGTAACACCCTCTCAGTGTTGTTGTTTAACCAGTGACAGTAACACCCTCTCAGTGTTGTTGTTTAACCAGTGACCAGGTAACACCCTCTCAGTGTTGTTTGTTTAACCAGTGACAGGTAACACACTCTCAGTGTTGTTGTTTAACCAGTGACCAGGTAACACCCTCTCAGTGTTGTTGTTTAACCAGTGACCAGGTAACACCTCTCAGTGTTGTTGTTTAACCAGTGACAGGTAACACCCTCTCAGTGTTGTTGTTTAACCAGTGACCAGGTAACACCCTCTCAGTGTTGTTGTTTAACCAGTGAATCCAGTGTAACACCCTCTCAGTGTTGTTGTTTAACCAGTGACCAGGTAACACCCTCTCAGTGTTGTTGTTTAACCAGTGACCAGGTAACACCCTCTCAGTGTTGTTGTTTAACCAGTGACCAGGTAACACCCTCTCAGTGTTGTTGTTTAACCAGTGAACCAGGTAACACCCTCTCAGTGTTGTTGTTTAACCAGTGACCAGGTAACACACTCTCAGTGTTGTTGTTTAACCAGTGACCAGGTAACACCCTCTCAGTGTTGTTGTTTAACCAGTGACCAGGTAACACCCTCTCAGTGTTGTTGTTTAACCAGTGACCAGGTAACACCCTCCAGGTGTTGTTTAACCAGTGACCAGGTAACACCCTCTCAGTGTTGTTGTTTAACCAGTGACCAGGTAACACCCTCTCAGTGTTGTTGTTTAACCAGTGACCAGGTAACACCCTCTCAGTGTTGTTGTTTAACCAGTGACCAGGTAACACCCTCTCAGTTTTGATTATTAATTTAAATTTACATGTGTTACTTTCATAATAATTTACAGGCGAATGTGAATTACAGGTGAACATGCAAGGTGAATTACAGGTGAACATGCAAGGTGAATTACAGGTGAACATTCAAGGTGAATTACAGGTGAACATGCAAGGTGAATTACAGGTGAACATGCAAGGTGAATTACAGGTGAACATTCAAGGTGAATTACAGGTGAACATGCAAGGTGAATTACAGGTGAACATTCAAGGTGAATTACAGGTGAACATGCAAGGTGAATTACAGGTGAACATTCAAGAGGAATTACAGGTGAACATGCAAGGTGAATTACAGGTGAACATGCAAGGTGAATTACAGGTGAACATGCAAGGTGAATTACAGGTGAACATGCAAGGTGAATTACAGGTGAACATGCAAGGTGAATGTGCACAGGTGAAGGTGCACAAGTGAAGGTGCACAGGTGAAGGTCCCCGGGTGAAGGTGCACAGGTGAAGGTGCATGGGTAAAAGGTGCACAGGTGAAGGTGCACGGGTGAAGGTGCCAGGTGAAGGTGCACGGGTGAATGTGCACAGGTGAAGGTGCACAGGTGAAGGTGCACAGGGGGGGTGCACAGGTAAAGGTGCACAGGTGAAGGTGCACGGGTGAAGGTTAAATGAATGGTTAAAGAGAACCGACGGGGTTGGTAAATTAGAAAATATGCAACACTTGGGTATCTTTATTGAGGAAACGTTTCGCCACACAGTGGCTTCACCCAGTCCTTACAAAGCAGAATCGTGAAGAACAGGGGGGGTTTGGGGGTGGTCGGCCCCCTCAATCTTGAGGGGATTTTTTCCCGCTTTCCTATCTTTTCCCTTGGGCCCGACCTATTTCCCCACATTGGACAAATGTGACATCTCCTAAACTTGCCTCTCCCTGTCTACAGTATATAAGCTTCCTCTACGCTCATATGCTGTATTCTATTGGGAATTGATGGACTGACAACATCGACTCAAGATTGAGGGACTGACCACCTAAAACTCCTCCTGTTCTTCACGATTCCCCCTTTGTCTGGACTGATGAAGCCACTGTGTGGCAAAACTTTTCCTCAATAAAGATACCCAAGTGTTGCAAAATGTTTACCAACTCTGGGTTCTCTAAAACCTTTTTTTCCCTTGTCTGTATACATCTCATGTGGAACACTCGCCTCATGTTTGTGCATTGCGATTGCAACTGTAGGGTCCTTTCCGTATGTATTTACCGCCAAAGATGATGTGCTGGCCCCCCACGCTCCCACAGCTTAATTTGTTAGGATTTTTTTTGGAAAAAAAAGGGTAGAAAATTTTTTTTTTTTTTACAGTAAAATTTGAGTAATTCTGTCAATATTTTATTTTTGTGAGAGACCCTTGCTTGTGTTGGCAAATTGTTTTGGGAACCTACACAAACCCTAATATATGCTATCTTATTTTCCCTAGGGTCGTGCCTGATTTAAAACCCCTTTGGTTTGAGCACTACCTAATGAGATGGATGGTGAGAAAAGGCGGTTCCATTAGTATTCATGCCAGGGTTGACACACTAACTACCCGAGGGATGCCTAGTCCTGGCTATTAGAACCCTTTTGGGGTGGAGGTGTGGCATTAAATGTATTTAAACCCCCCAAAAGGGGCATGCCTCCCGACAAGCAAACCAGATGGGTAAAATTGAAAAAGGCCCCTATTTACTTTTGCACCGGTTCAACCAGCCAATGCCCAAAGCCCAATTAAAGTTGTGGGACACTAGTGAATTAATATTGGCAACTTCCTCCAAGTCTGGTCGAAGATAGTTCTCACCGTGTCTCTTACTTCTTGCCTTCCTGTACATATCCTCTGTAAATAATGTTCTATTATTTTGGGGGTTTTGAGGGAAATATATAAGTATTTACTTTTCCCCTGCCTTTTGTTCATTTTCGTTTCACCCTTGGTTATCTGCTAAAAACCAGGTGTGCAGTCCATAGAACACCAGTGTTCATAATATTTGGTTTTTTTCAATTTCATTGTTTTTAGCTTCTGTGTCTTCTAGATTCTGTATGGGAAACATTTAACAAGTTCAATATTTTCTACTTCCCCCGTCGGGGCTTCATTCCCATTTCAAAATAATCTAGCCCCCTTTAAGGGTCAGTGATTCTTCGCCTTCTGTGAGGGGGCATTTTTCTCTTTCCAGTTTCATCTTTTCTTCTTTTTTTTTTAGGGGAAAAAAGCCTTTCCATACTTCAGCAGTCACTGGTTCAGATCCATGTTATTTAAGATATCTTCCCCGGGATGTTTCATTAATGACAGGGGTTTTTAATCCCAGTTGACGGTCTTGTTGTTAAAGTTGAATTTTTTGAAGGAATCTCAAAACCCGGATGCAATTTTCTGCTCAAGACCACTATCGATTGGGGTTTTGATCTGAATAAACTGTGTTTGATACTGTTGTATTTCATATCAGGTCATAATTATTCGTGGGAAAAAAAACCCCCTGTGTTTTTCCCGTTTTCCCGTATTTACTTCATCGAAATTTTTCTACACGCAAGTGAGCTTAATGTATCCTATCGCTACCCCAAGATACATCAGCCATTAAATTTTAAAAATCATTCAGAAAAAGGGAAACTGAAATTTATTTAAATGGTTTTAAAGGGAAAAAAATTTCATATTATACCTATAAAAAATTTTCAAATATATTCTTTTTGGAAAACACTCTTCACTGTCGACGAATTAGGAAGAACTTTATTGAAGGGTTGAAACTAAGGCACTGAAATGCTGTGAATGGGTTTTTAACAACTTTGGTCACTGGTCACCTGCACATACAAACTGTTGCAAAAATCTGGTCCTCATTACCGTACAGTGAAGATTTGAAGCTGATCGGATGAAGTGTTCTCGAGTTATGAGCGAAATAAAAAACGAAAAATTGAAAAAAACTAGAGAACAAACCACCCCACTCGTCAGTTCTCCACATACACGAGTGTTTCACTCGTCAGTTCTCCACACATACACGAGTGTTTCACTCGTCAGTTGCTCCACATACACGAGTGTTTCACTCGTCAGTTCTACATACACGAGTGTTTCACTCGTCAGTTCTCCACATACACGATGTTTCACTCGTCAGTTCTCCCATACACGAGTGTTTCACTCGTCAGTTCTCCACATACACAGTGTTTCACTCGTCAGTTCTCCACATACACGAGTGTTTCACTCGTCAGTTCTCCACATACACGAGTGTTTCACTCGTCAGTTCTCTACACGAGTGTTTCACTCGTCAGTACTCGCATACACGAGTGCTTCAATCTTCCACTGGCGCTAGACGAGAATTTCTAGTGGTGTCTGACACCAGCCAACGCTTTTTCACCCATTTTCATTTCTGTGTATTGTATTGACAACAGTTGGCAGGCGACGTAGACTGATCATCCTGATGTTGATGTTAAGAAAAATGATGTAGAAACTGATGAACTATAGAGATGAATATTTTTTGTCATGGAAATAAATTGTATAAAATACCGACACAATGGAAATATAAACAGTTAAGGATCACATTATACTGTTTTAAGTGTTTATATTTACATTTTTTCGTCACTATATGTATCGTACATTTATTAATGAGAAATTTCAATAACCGTGAATGGTTCCATAACACTGAATAAATTATTCCTCAAAAATCTCATGAAGAATATATTTTCATCGATTGTGATATTTTGAAACCAAATTTTTATTAAATATTTTTGATTAAGAGGATAATTCGTGGATAAATTTCCAGAACTCAAACACTGAATAATAAGTTTTTTAGTTTCTTTATAAATAAACTTATAAAGTTTGATGACTGGATATTGACACTTGTCCATTTGACTGAAACTTCTAATGGAGGCAGTTAACACTGCTGTCATGACTGTCAGCACTGCTGTGTCATGACTGTCAGCAGTGCTGACACAGCATGACACAGTGTTGCGGCATGACAGTGTTGCAGCATGACAGTGTTGCAGAGGTCTAAGCTTTGCTCAGACCTCTGCAACATATCCTCAAAGATTTGATAAGTTATGCAGGAATTAAAGAAAGTTCCCAGACGTCACCTTACGAAACATACAAAGTAAATGCGTTAGTAGTATGGACAAGGTAGATTATAGTGGAAAAATGAACGTTTTATTATAAGACGGGAGAACTTACACGTGTCCCTTAAGGCCAAATGCTGCATCCTTTAGGATTGTTTGGTGATTCCATCCAGATACTTCTGGCTGCCATTGATTCAGGCTACCTGAGGTTACTGTGTGGAGTTGAAGTTTGGAGAATCACATCCTGCCCTGATCAGGTAAGATGATCTACCCAGGTATTTCTGTTCATTGTTACTGATTTACCTGGTTACCAGTAATGACATTGAAGTAGAATACCAACCTTTGTCTTTTCTTCAATGTTATACTTATTTAACACTTATGTAACCAGTGTTGTTTTCTTTGTTCAGCTTTTGCTGGTCTGGGCAACCCGGGTGACGCTTGTTAAGTGGAGCAAGATCCCTGTCACAGGACGAGTGGGACACTCATCCCCAAGATCCCTGTCTACAGGACGAGTGGGACACTACGCTCCCCAAGATCCCTCTACAGGACGTAGTGGGGCACTACGACTCCTCAAGATCCCTGTCTACAGGACGTAGTGGGACACAAGACCTCACCCTGAAATCTGAATAGCGGAACTACAATCAAGTAGTGACAGGATTTTCAGCATCGGACAAACACCGCCAGGATAATAACACCATTTCTTCAAAAACATAAAGTAGACCATCCGGGACATAACATCACAGTAGACCATCCTGGACATAACATCACAGAGACCATCCGGGACATAACATCACAAGACCATTCTGGACATAAATCAAAAAAACCATCCGGGACATAACATCACAGTAGACCATCCGGGACATAACATCACAGAAGACCATCCTGGACAAAATCACAGAAGACCATCCGGGACATAACATCACAGAAGACCATCCTGGACATAACATCACAGAAGACCATCCTGGACATAACATCACAGTAGACCATCCGGGACATAACATCACAGTAGCCATCCGGGACAAAAATAACAGAACCATCCGGGACATAACATCACATAAAACTATCCTGGACATAACACCCGAAGACTATCCTGACATAACATCCGAAGACTATCCGGGACAAACATCACAGGAGACTATCCTGGACATAACATCACAGAAGGCCATCCTGGACAAAACATCACAAAACCATCCTGGACATAACATCACAGAAGACCATCCTGGACATAACATCACAGAAGACCATCCTGGACATAACACCCGAAGACCATCCTGGACATAACATCACAGAAGACCATCCTGGACATAACACCCAAGGCTACCCTGGACATAACACCCGAAGACCATCCTGGACATAACATCACAGAAGACTATCCTGGACATAACATCACAGAAGACTATCCGGGACATAACATAACAGAAGACCATCCGGGACATAACATCACAGAAGACTATCCTGGACATAACATCACAGAAGAGTATCCTGTACATAACATCACAGAAGATATCCGGGACATAAATCACAGAAACCCCACATAACATCACAGAAGACCATCCGGGACATAACACCCGAAGACTATCCGGGACATAACACCCGAAGACTATCCT
Organism: Cherax destructor; assembly: GCA_009830355.1. Lineage (NCBI taxonomy): Eukaryota > Metazoa > Arthropoda > Malacostraca > Decapoda > Parastacidae > Cherax > Cherax destructor. The sequence goes on from WNWK01039093.1 coordinate 16,867, forward strand.
GACATAAATCACAGAAGACTATCCGGGACATAACAAAAGAAGACCATCCGGGACATAACATCACAGAAGACCATCCTGAACATAACATCACAGAAGACCATCCTGGACATAACATCACAGAAGATTCCGGACATAGCATCACAGAAGACAACCGGACATAAATCACAGAAGACTATCCTGGACATAACATCACAAAGACTATCCTGGACATAACATCACAGAAGACTATCCGGGACATAACATCACAGAAGACTATCCGGACAAACATCACAGAAGACCATCCGGGACATAACATCACAGAAGACCATCCGGGACATAACACCCGAAGACCATCCTGGCAAAATCACAGAAGACCATCCGGGACATAACATCACAGAAGACCATCCTGGACAAACATCACTATGTGAAATTTGTTAACATTCATATATCACTGCACTATGTGCAGTATATATCAAAAAAGTCAGAAGTAATAAAAAAGACACAATTTTAGAAGTGAACTATTGAATGAAGAAGTTTGTTTCACAGGTGAAAGTTCCCTCTGCTGTTGTGTGTTTTTTTTACCACCATCGTTGTGTTGTGATGTGTATAAAGGGGTCTGCTACACCCAAAAAAAGTTTAATTTTTTAAACCTTGGTTTTAAAGGGTTTTTTTTAATTTGGGTGGTTTGGGGAAGACTAGACGCTGTTTTAAGAATAATACTGGAAGAATTGTTACAAAAAAATTTTTGGTAGAAGACATCTGGAAGGTTTCTGCTGG
>WNWK01039094.1:0-17621 GCA_009830355.1 Cherax destructor
GGGCAAGTTTTTCACACGCCCAAGGGGTAACCGCGGTAAAATTATATAGTCGGCCCCCCCGGGGAGATTATTTGTTGTAAGTGGCGGTGAAGTCCAGACAGGTAATCTTTAATTACAAAGAAATCCCCCGACACTACAGTGGCGCAAAAAATTCCCCCAACGTTCAATGGTTTAGCAATAGCACTACCTGTGGGGACATAAAAATTTAAAGATAAATGGCAAACCAAGACTGTAACAGTGTTGTTAGACGGGGATCACAACGTTTTAAAAGGAATTTTAATGGAATGAAAGTACAAGGGGGGGACCTACTTAAAATTTCAGGTTTTCTTTCAGTAAAAGGGGGCCCTGTATGAATGGTTTATAAAACGTCGGTCGGGGAAGGGGAAGACCCAAGTTAATGGTAGCGTGGATGACCGGAGAAGATCCCCTGTGGGTCCAATGCCCAAGCAGAGACTCTCACAGAATAATGTGAAATGGCACCCTCGGGGTCAATAATGACTCTGTGTGACAATAGGAATATTAATGGGCAGCGACTATTATGCAGCCTTTGTGAAAGGTATGACGAAGAGGTGCGGAGTCACTCTTCACAACACGGGTGCAGGCCAAATAATTTATGGCCGGCTTCCTCCCAGTAATGAATGACTGGAGGAAGCCATAAATGCAGTCACTGTGTGTCTTACGCATGAAACGTCACCCCAATGTACATATTCTTCAATAGAGAATGCTGTTGAGCCAGTGCACAAATTGTGGGAACTGGACAGTATTGGGATTAATGTAAATGAAGAAAGTCCAGATGATTCCTTCACTCAGGAACAATACCTGAAGGATGTTAAATTTGAGTCTGGACAATACTGGGTGCGACTCCCATGGAAGCTAAACCATCCGGAATTACCTACTAATTACCGAATGGTGTATGGCCAATTAAAGGCCCAGCTCCATGAATTGTATAAGACACCAGAATTGCTGACTGCTTATAATGGGATAATTAATGAACAGTTAATTAACCAGTTCATAGAGGAGGTACCCCCTGAGCAAGCCAATATTCATGGCCACTACTTACCTCATCACCGAGTGAAGAAGGATTCGAAAGCCACTCCTTTGAGGATCGTGTTTAATTGTAGTGCCAGGGGTAAATTGATGGAGAAATATGGAGATGTGTTGTTGAATTTCAGAGTTAATAATTATGCCTTTACGGCAGACATAAGTAAAGCTTTCCTGAGAGTGGGTTTGCAAGAAACGGATCGGGATTGTGATGATGTCAGAAAGGCATGCGTCTGTCAAGTTCTGTGGCACTCTCATAAAAAAATCATTTAGGTTTTCGATTTTCAGTCTGGTTAGTGGCTCGCTAAAGACTGAGTCATACTGGGATTTAAGTAACTCACTCATTTCCTTGCTGTCATCTGTGTAGGACCCATCCGGTTTAAGTAGGGGCCCAATACTGGTTGTTGTTCTCGACTTTGATTTTGCATAGGAAAAGAAATACTTAGGGTTTCTTTCAATTTCATTTATGGCTCTTAGTTCTTCCCGTGTCTCTTGATTCCTATAAGATTCCTTTAGTTTTAATTCGATGTGGTATCTACTGTACCGCATTTACTGTACCACAGTGCATTTACTGTACCACAGAGCATTTACTGTACTACAGAATATTTACTGTAATATAGAGCATTTACTGTACCACAGAGCATTTACTGTACCACAGAGCATTTACTGTACCACAGTGCATTTACTGTACCACAGTGCATTTACCGTACCACAGTGATTTTACTGTACCACAGACCATTTACTGTACCACAGAATATTTACTGTAATATAGAGCATTTACTGTACCACAGAGCATTTACTGTGCAACAGTGCATTTACTGTACCACAGTGCCTTTACTGTACCACAGTGCATTTACTGTACAACAGTGCATTTACTGGACCACAGAGCATTTACTGTACCATAGAGCATTTACTGTAACACAGAGCATTTACTGTACCACAGTGCATTTACTGTACAACAGTGCATTTACTGGACCACAGAGCATTTACTGTACCATAGTGCATTTACTGTAACACAGAGCATTTACTGTACCACAGAGCATTTGCTGTACCACAGAGCATTCACTGTACCACAGTGCATTTATTGTACCACAGTGCATTTACTGTACCACAGAGCATTTACTGTACTACAGAGCATTTACAGTTCCACAGTGTATTTACTGTACCACAGTGCATTTACTGTACCACAGTGCATTTACTGTACCACAGTGCGTTTGCTGTCCACAGAGCATTTTTGCTACAGAGCATTTGCTGTGCCACAGAGCATTTACTGTACCTCAGTGGTTGCTGTACCACAGAGATTGCTGTGCCAGGGAGCATTTACTGTACCAGGCATTTGCTTTGCCACAGAGCATTTACTGTACTACAGTGCATTTACTGTACCACAGAGCATTTACTGTACCACAGGGCATTTGTTATTACCACAGGGCATTTACTGTACCACAGAGCATTACTGTACCACAGTGCATTTATGTACCACAGAGCATTTACTGTACCACAGGCATTTACTGTAATACTAGAGCGTTTACTGTACCACAGAGCATTTTACTACACAGTGCATTTACCGTAACACAGTGAATTTCTGTACCACAGTGCATTTACTGTACCACAGTGCATTTACTGTACCACAGTGCATTTTCTGTACAACAGTGCATTTACTGTACCACAGAGCATTTACTGTACCACAGTGCATTTACTGTACCACAGAGCATTTACTGTACCACAATGCATTTACTGTACCACAGGGCATTCACTCTACCACAAGGCATTTACTGTACCACAATGCATTTACTGTACCACAGAGCATTTACTGTACCACAGTGCATTTACTGTACCACAGTGCATTTACTGTACCACAGAGCATTTACTGTACCACAGTGCATTTCCTGTACCATAGAGCATTTACTGTACCACAGAGCATTTACTGTACCACAGTGCATATACAGTACCACAGTGTATTTACTGTACCACAGAGTATTTACTGTTCCACAGTGCATTTACTGTACCACAATGCATTTACTGTACCACATTGGATTTACTGTACCACAGAGCATTTACTGTACCACAGTGCATTTACAGTACCACAGTGCATTTACTGTACCACAGTGCATTTCCTGTACCACAGAGCATTTACTGTACCACAGTGCATTTACTGTACCACAGTGCATTTACTGTACCACAGTGCATTTCCTGTACCATAGAGCATTTACTGTACCACAGAGCATTTACTGTACCACAGAGCATTTACTGTACAACAGAGCATTTAATGTACTACAGTTCATTTACTGTACAACAGTGCATTTACTGTGCCACAGTGCATTTACTGTACCACAGTGCATTTACTGTCTACCTGGAGTCTACCTGGAGAGAATTCCAGGGGTCAACGCCCCCGCGGCCCGGTCTGTGACCAAGCCTCCTGTTGGACCAGAGCCTGATCAAGCAGGCTGTTACTGCTGGCCGCACGCAGTCCAACGTACGAACCACAGCCCGGCTGATCCGGTACCGACTTGAGGTGCCTGTCCAGTGCCTGCTTGAAGACAGCCAGGGGATTGTTGGTAATCCCCTGATGTATGCTGGGAGGCAGTTGAACAATCTTGGGCCTCTCACACTTATTGTGTTGTCCCTCAACGTGCTAGTGGCACCCTGCTCTTCATTGGGGATGTTACATCGCCTGCCGAGTCTTTTGCTTTCGTACGGAGTGATTTTTGTGTGCAAGTTTGGTACTAAGCCCTCGAGAATTTTCCATGTGTATATAATAATGTATCTCTCCCGCCTGCGTTCTAGAGAGTACAGGTTTAGGAACTTCAAGCGTTCCCAGTAGTTGAGGTGGTTTATCGCACTTATGCGTGCGGTGAAGGTTCTCTGCACATTTTCAAGGTCAGCAATTTCACCGCCTTGAAAGGTGCGTTAGTGTGCAGCAATATTCCAGCCTAGATAGAACAAGCGATCTGTAAAGTGTCAATATGGGCTTGGCATCCCTGGTTTTGAAGGTTCTCAATATCCATCCTGTCATTTTTCGAGCAGATGCAATTGCTACATTGTTATGGTCCTTGAAGGTGAGATCCTCTTACATGATCACTCCCAGGTCTTTGGCATTAGTTTTTCGCTCTATTGTGTGGTTGGAATTAGTTTTGTACTCCGATGAGATTTTAATTTCTTCACGTTTTCCGTATCTGAGTAATTGAAATTTCTCATCATTGACCTTCATATTGTTTTCTGCAGCCCATTTAAAGATTTGGTTTATGTCTGCTTGGAGTCTTGAAGTGTCTTCAACGGTGGACACTGTCATACAGATTCGGGTGTCATCTGCAAAGGAAGACACAGCACTGTGGCTTATATCCCTGTCAATGTCTGATATGAGGATGAGGAATAGGATGGGAGCAAGTACTGTGCCTTGTGGAACAGAGCTTTTCACAGTAGCTGCCTCAGACTTTACTCTGTTGACTACTACTCTTTGTGTTCTACGTGTTAGGAAATTATAGATCCATCTACCAACTTTTCCTGTTATGCCTTTATCACGCATTTTGTGTGCTATTACACCATGGTCACACTTGTCAAAGGCTTTTGCAAAATCTGTGTATATAACATCTGCATTCTGTATATCTTCTAGAGCATCCAGGACCTTGTCGTAGTGGTCCAGTAGTTGGGACAGACAGGAGCGGCCTGCTCTAAACCCATGCTGTCCTAGGTTGTGCAATTGATGGGTATCAAGGTGGGTGGCGATCTTGCTTCTTAGAACCCTTTCAAAGATTTTTATGATATGGGACGTTAGCGCAATTGGTCTGTAGTTCTTTGCTATTGCTTTACTGCCCCCTTTGTGGAGCGGGGCTATGTCTGTTGTTTTTAGTAGCTGCGGGACGATCCCAGTGTCCATGCTCCCTCTCCATAGGATGTTAAAAGCATGTGATAGGGGCTTCTTGCAGTTCTTGATGAACACGGAGTTCCATGAGTCTGGGCCTGGAGCGGAGTGCATGGGCATGTCATTTATTGCCTTTTCGAAGTCATTTGGCGTCGTGATGATGTCAGAAAGGCATGCGTCTGTCAAGTTCTGTGGCACTCTAAAAAAAAATAATTTAGGTTTTCAATTTTCAGTCTTGTTAGTGGCTCGCTAAAGACTGAGTCATACTGGGATTTAAGTAACTCACTCATTTCCTTGCTGTCATCTGTGTAGGACCCATCCGGTTTAAGTCGGGGCCCAATACTGGTTGTTGTTCTCGACTTTGATTTTGCATAGGAAAAGAAATACTTAGGGTTTCTTTCAATTTCATTTATAGCTCTTAGTTCTTCCTGTGTCTCTTGATTCCTATAAGATTCCTTTAGTTTTAATTCGATGTTTGCTATTTCTGTGACTAGTGTCTCCCTACGTATTCCAGAGATATTGGCGTCCTGTAGCCGCTCCGTTATTCTGTGCCTTCGCCTGTATAGGGAGCGCCTCTCTCTTTCTAGTTTGCATCTTCTCCTCCTTTTCCTTAAGGGAATTTGCCTTGAGCAAACCTCAAGTACCACAGAGTTAATTTGTTCTAGACATAGGTTGGGATCTGTGATGCTTAGGAAATCTTCCCAGTTTATATCATTTAGGACTTGGTTTACTTGGTCCCACCTTATGTTTTTGTTAATGAAGTTGAATTTGGAGAAAGCTCCCTCACGGCTGATCACATTTTGTTGATCTGGGGCTCCCCGCATGCATGTCTGGACCTCTATTATGTTGTGATCTGAGTATATTGTTTTTGATATGATGACATTTCGTATCAGATCATCATTGTTGGTGAAGATGAGGTCCAGCGTATTCTCTAATCTTGTGGGCTCTACTTTTTGCTGGTTTAAGGGGAACTTGGTGCAGAGATTTAAAAGTTCATGCATGTGTGAATTTTCATCTGAGCTGCCTCCTGGTGTTATCTCTGCTACCACATTGTTTGCAATGTTCCTCCATTTTAGGTGCCTGAGGTTGAAATCCCCCAGTAGCAAGATGTTGGGGGCAGGAGCTGGAAGATTTTCCAGACAGTGGTCAATTTTCAGAAGTTGTTCCTGGAATTGTTGGGACGTTGCATCCGGGGGCTTGTAGACAACCACGATGACCAGGTTTTGATTCTCGACCTTTATTGCTAATACTTCAACTACATCATTTGAGGCATTTACTAGTTCTGAACATATAAGTGACTCTGTGATATACAGGCCAACCCCCCCTTTTTGCCTGTTCACTCTGTCACACCTGTATAGGTTGTACCACAGAGCATTTACTGTACCACAGAGCATTTACTGTACCACAGTGCATTTACTGTACCACAGTGCATTTACTGTACGACAGTGCATTTACTGTACCACATTGCATTTACTGTACCACAGAGCATTTACTGTTCCACAGTGCATTTTCTGTACCACAGAGCATTTACTGTACCACAGTGCATTTACTCTACCACAGTGCATTTACTGTACCACAGTGTGTTTACTGTACAACAGTGCATTTACTGTACCACAGAGCATTTACTGTTCCACAGAGCATTTACTGTACCACAGTGCATTTACTGTACCACAGTGCATTTGTTGTACAACAGTGCATTTACTGTACCACAGTGCATTTGCTGTACCACCTTCACCGAGCTGCTTCTCTAGTCCCTAAGTTCAGCGATACGAATCTTGACTCCTTCGAAGCATTTGAGAACCAGGCGCAAATGATGCACTGGCCCAAGGAACACTGGGCCGCCTTATTACACACGACCCTTACGGGGAAGGATCAAAGCTGCGCTACAAGTTTGCCGTTCGATCAATATTCAGACTACGATTTGGTGAGAAAAAAACGTTTTAAACACCTACGAGTTACTACCAGTGAGCTACCAAAAAGCTTTCTGAAACTTGACTCGACAATCCCATTAATCGTGGCTAGAGTTTGCACGAGAAAAACAAACTGGTTTCGAGAGATGGCGAAGGGCTGCGGATTGTTCTACAGTAGAAGAATTGGTTCAAATGATCCTACATGAGGATTTTTTTACTTATCTGCCTGAACGTCTACGCACTTACCTGATCGGCGGCCATGGCAGACCATTACGAGGTGACACTACAGTTGACTGACTCCAAGAATTCGGATAAGTTACTGACTCCCCAAAAAAAACCTAATTCTCGTGAGAGGAATACTCATTGGCCCTCCCACGATGGAAAGTCTATACCACCTATGATAGGAAAGAAATTTGGTTCTGGCAGGGAATAGGCTCCAAAAGCAGAAAGAAGATTGAATCAAGACCTATTCTGTCAGTATTGTAGGAAGACAGGACACCAAAAGAGTCAGTGTTTTAAGAGTAGAGACTTGAAGAATCACCAAGAAAGGAGTTACCCAACGCAGGTTATTACTTGCTCTACTGATAAACACTCCAAAACTACTAACTCACAGTTGACTTCATCTCTTCATAATGACCATCAACCTCGATGACTACATGTCGGAACACCCTCTGCTAGTCTCGTGCAGGAGGCAATGGCCCCATACCTCTCGAAAGGGAAAGTCGGATTGGACCCAAAAAGTTTAGTTGATATTACCACCTTTCGAGACACGGGTTGTTATATCTCTCTATTAAGGAAGTGAGTGTTACCTGTCAAAGAAAAAAATGACCCTGAGTTAGAAGTGTTGTTAGAGGCGGACGGAGGCGCCCTAATTAAAGAAACTTTATGCCGGGTTTACATGGAGACTTCTCATTATGTTGGATGGATCACGGTAGGTTTGTCCTCCGGGTCATTCCCCATTAAGGGAGTAGATTTAATCCTAGGAAATTATATATCTCATATAGGAATATGTCCAGAACCGATGGTGTTTCAAAATAACTCAGATATAAACAATGCTCTAGAGGTTTCAAAGGAGGGTCCTTCCTTATTCCCTCTTAATGTAGTAACTAGGGCTATGTCCCGCTCAGCAAATGTCATACCTTCTAATCCCAAGGATGATGAAGATATGGGTATCGGATTGCTGTTTAGTGGTGTTAACAGGACTGATGTCTCTAGACCCTGCCCGACCACTAAAGAACCTACTATTACTCCTGCTGAAATCAGGAGTTTGGATAGAAATGACTTAATCCAGGCTCAAACAATAGATTCCGATTTAGAATCTTGTAGAAAATGAGCTGTTTCGGAGACACAGGCCAAAGAGGAAGAGAACTGTTTCCTTTTTGACAGTACCGGGATTCTAAAGAATAAAGAGGTAGTTTGCTCATAGCAGTACATTGGTTGGAGATCTAGGGATCAAAAAGACCCTAGGAAAAATAAGGAAACAATTTTACTGGCCCAAGATGTATGAAAGAGTAACTTGAGTATTTGAAGGAATGCCATGTATGTCAATTGGCTGGAAAAACCGCCCATACTCCGCCACCTGCACCTTTGGTTCCAATCCCTGCTCCTGATGATCCATTTTCTCGCTTTATAATCGACTGTGTAGGACCTTTGCCCAAGTCTAGACAACGTAACCAGTAACTTTTTACTATCATGGATACAGTCACCAGATATCCTGAGGCTATCCCTGTGCGGAAGATCACCGCCAGAGTAATAATCCGTGCCCTGGTTAAATTCTTTGCTCAAGTAGGCATTCCACAAGAAATCCAGTCTGATCAGGGAACGAATTTTACTTCGAAAGTATTTAAAGAGGCCTTCTCTGGTCTGGGAGTGAACTCAGTCTTTTCCACAAGTTATCGTCCACAGTCTCAAGGAGCATTGGAAAAGTTCCACCAAATACTTAAAAACAATGCTACGCACCTTTTGTGAACAATCTGCTAAAGATTGGGATGAAGGCCTACCCTTTTATTATTTGCAATCAGGGAGAGTGAACAAGAGTATAGATTTTTCCCCCTTTGAACTTATATACGGACATGAAGTACACGGACCTATGGCCGTCTTAAGAGACGTCTGGACAGGGAGAACCGGACCTTCAATAAAAACCTCTCCTAGTGCGATGCGGAAGAGGTTGTCCATAGCTAAGGCATTTGCCGCTGAAAATTTGAGTAAGGCCCAAATCAAGATGAAGCGATTATATGACCGAGATGGTAAGCCTCGGTCTTTTAAACCTAAAGATTTGGTGTTGATATACGGGGTATTATCAAGTCCCTCTTTCACCCAGGGCACAAGACATATTACCTCGCTATCTAAGTCCTTATGAAGTCGTAAAGAAGGAAAATGATGTTAACTACTTGATAAAAGTTCCGGAGAAAAGAAAACCCTTCAAGAGGTTCCACATTAATCAACTAAAAGCTTATAAAGAAAAGACATTTTCAGTTATGCCCGTTTCCATATCGCCTACTTATGCGAAATACCTAGGCTGTGATCGTCCAAAAGAAGTGGAAATCCCTTCCCATATACTCTTCCACCCATACACTGGATACACAGCCTCCCCCTCCACAACTTCCCCCACCTTCCCCACTCTACCTAACTCACTCGCTTTTATCCTCCCCGTTCTGCTCCTGACCATAAGATACCTCAACAAATCCTTACATACACACAATTCTTCCCCCCCTCCCCCACAATTTTTGTACATAACCCACCACCTTCTCGATCATCTTCCCGCCCTCTCCTCCCAACCTCCCAAAAACTATTTTTCACATACACACACATCAATCTTTCTTCTATAGGTATCAACCCCAAACCCCCAACCCCACCCTCTTCCTAATGGCATCCCATCTCAACCACGTTTTACCATGCTCCCACACATACCTCATAACCCTGAAATCCAAACATCTGACATCTTCCTGTGTTCACGGATACGTTGCTGCAACATGCGATAGTCTGCTATAGATGATGGCATTTACCACTATTACACGCTGGTGTAACGTCGAATCCCCTGGCCTCCCTAACCTCCAGCCCCCCCACTCACGTATCCACCTCCAATAACTTCGACTTCGCCCCATTTACCTGCATGCCCATTACCCTTTTAAAAATCTTGACTATTCTTCCTACATTCCCAAGCTCCTCATCCCCTCCCACCATAACTGTTGTGTCATCAACATACCCCACTATTCCTGGTGCACATCCCCACACCTCCTTCCCCTTCTTTCACTCCCTATTCGATAAGACTATAAAATGGATTCTGTAGGCACACAAACAGGATCTGTGACAGAGGGCACCCCTGCCTCAGACCCTTCCCAATGCACACTTCCCTGCCCACTCTACCATTAACCTGCACTCTAACCATTGCATCCCTATATAAAGTTGTTGCCCATCTCACCATCTCATCCCCAAATCCTTGTTTACTCATTATCTTCCATAACATATCGCGGTCTACACAATCATACGCTGCCTTCCAATCTAAACCCAATACCCCACCACTCATACCACATTCTATAAATTCTTTTATTCGTCCATGCCTTCTTTGCATATTCCTACCTGGTATGCTGTATTGCCCCTTCTCTATCACGCATCCAAGCACTCTTTTAATCCTATTACTTAATACCTTCGCGAAAATCTTATAATCCGCACACATCATTGCAAGTGCCCTATAGTCTCTAATCGTCCTACCTCCCTCCCTTTTTTTAACCAGTACCGCCACTCCCATGTGCTGCATTGCCCCCATACGTTCTTGTACTTTCCTCTGATTCAATAATTTCACCAAACATTCCTTTATAGCCCCCCCAATTGCTTATATAAAAATCATTAGAAATCCCATCTAACCCAGGCGTTTTCCTACTACTCATACTACTCACTGCCGTCCACACTTCCTCTTCCCTGATCACTCCTTCTAACTCCAACCGATCTTCATCATCTTAAACTGTTGATATTCCTTCCAACAGAATCTGCCCCTCCCTCTCCCCTACCCCTCCCCCATGCCAATACTCAACAAACCATGCATCCAAATAGATACTCACCACCTCAGTCGCACGCATCATTTGCCCTTTTTCATATCCTGCCATATCCTCACATACCTCCATCCCCATCACTGTCATCCCCCTCTTCCTACTTCTAAACCTTTGCAATACACTTGCAGATGGCATGTCCCCCCCATAGCATATCTTCCATACCTCCATGCAACCTTATAGCATCAAACCTTTCATTCTGAATTTCTTTCAATTTATCTTTCAATACCCCAATCTCTGCCACTGGGTATGAACCCCCTCGCTCATAACAACCTAGCAACTGCCCCTCAATGTATTTTTGCAAGCCATACCTCCATTGCTTCTCCTCCCTTCCTCTCCCTTTATAATACTCACTAATACCCAGTTTGGCTATCTCCTCCCACCACCCCACTATATTCTCCACCCCATTTCCACTCATCCACATGTTTCCCCACCATTCAGCAAAGTCCCAACACCTATCAGTTCCCTCTAATAAACCCACATTCAATTTCCAGTAACCCCTGAACAATTTAACTACTCCATCCCAACCTACATCAACCAAAACCCCCCTGTGGTCTGAGAATCCCACGTCCAAAGTTTGCACTCTTCCCCCTGCCATTCCTCCCATGACATAAACCCTAACTAACCTTGCAGCATACCCTTTGCATATGAATGTATGCTCCACCCACCACCCCTCCCCCCTTCCCCCCACATCTACCAATCCCACACTTCCCAGTAACTCCCGCAAAACCCCTAAGACACACCCAGCTCCCCTCGGCTCAACATCCTTTCTACGTACAACACAATTCCAATCACCTCCCAACAGCGATACGTCCGGCAAACCCCCCATCATATATACCAATTCATCTTTTACAAAATCCTCTTTCACCTTTCAGCTACTCTCAGCAGGTATATACACCCCATGAAACACTCTCATCCCCCCCCATACCCCATCTACTCTCACTATCCTTCCCCCCCTCCCTCCTCCCATGCCTTCAACTGAAAAGGGCTTGTCTCCTTCACCACTACAGCCACTCCGCCCTTTAATCTCCCAGAGTTCCCCGCATACACACGGTACCCTTTCAAAGACAACTCTCTACCATACCTGTAATTATGTTCCTGAAGAAACCCTACGTCTACATCATACTGTGTCAGAGTCGCTTCCACCCACTTACGTTTTACCTCTGCTTTTAACCCATTGACATTAAAAGTTAAACACTTGAAAACAGACTAGGGGGCTTTCCTTTTGACCTCACTGTCAATGGAGCAACACCTTTGCTCCCAACCTTCTCCTTCATACTACCCTTACCTCCCCTCTTCCCTTCCGGCCCTTTCAATCCTCCCTTGCCCCTACTGGCCACATCCACCCAAATTTTCTTACAAGATCTTTGGGCCGGCGTGAGGATGTTGTCACTATCGGACACACCCACCGACCGCTTCCTGGACTCCCCAACAACATCCATACCATCATCAATTTCAACCTCATGCACTGTCACCTGCACGGTCTTTGTTGTCAACCCTTCCTGGACTGTACCATTCTCAGCTTCTCCTACATTCACATCCTGTTCTACTGTTAAGGCTTGTGTAATGCCCTCTGTCACCTCTCCCAGAGAAGTGTCCAGATAACCTGATATCTCCTGTAATGGAACATCTAAACACAAGTCCTCCACTGCAGCGGAACTCTCAGTCTCCTCCACCTCCACTGGCTGCATAGCATCTGGCAGTGTCACACATGCCTCTCCTGCACCCTCCATGATTTCGCTCCATCTCCCTGATGGTGTCACAACCACATCCTTGTCCGCTGCCCTCTTCTCTACAAGGTCCACTGCAACCTTATTTGTATCACTAGCACGATGCGGTTGCCTTCGGTCACACACAGCTGCAACATGTTCACTCGAGCCACATATGCGACATGTGTGACTCTGTCCCACATAGGTCACATAGACCTGAGTGCAGAAGTCCTTCATCACAACATATGACAGGATGGCCTACCTCAAGGTCATCTTGATGTTGAAAGAACCTTCAGGCAATCCCAGGTATGGACCCTCAGTCCATCTTCCCACTGTCATCGAATGGATGATGCCGAAATCCTTAAACACCGACCTAATGTCACATTCGTCTTCCTCAAACAGTACATTACATACACGTACCCAAGAATAGTAGCGTGACACATCCTGATATCTTGATATTTTTCCACCACTCGGTCATACGCAGTTGCTGTCACCAGTTTGACAAAAATGCGGGAGGCACCATTAAGTGATACACCATACAATTCTTCATTTCCAATACCATATGTCTCTCTTATTAGAGCCGGAAGTACCACAGCTGCAGTAGATGGATATACAGCACCTCTAATGACCTCTATGCAGATGGTGTTTATTCTTCTATGGCTCAACGACACCATGTTGGTGAAAATGAGTCATTCACAACTGCGCCACCAGAGGAGCTGCCAACGACCGACCAGTATGATGGCATGTAATCTGCATCACCAATGTATCTGTGTAAGACAGGAGAAACAACACACCATGTGTGGAGACTATTTTAAACAGAGGTGGAGAGGTGGAAATTTTCATTGTTAAACCTTCGGCACGAGTGAGCGGCGATGAAGATTATCTGTAGTCAATTGCGCAGTTGCTTCATCTTCGTATCCTCCAGAAGAGACTTGTGTCAAGTTAAGAACTTGCTTAGAGAACCCACTCTTGGGGGGTGGGGTGTCATTATATCGTGTATATTTTTCATCTCTTTGATAATACGACCTTGCTAGTATCTAAATTATTAGCTAAATCAAAGCTACTGGATCTTGGTATTATTATCCTATTCATCCTTCATCATAAATCGGTGTTATTTTACTAGAACTGTATATATTTAATATATCTGGGTATGAGTTTTATATGTAAAACATGTAATTGCCAGTACGCAGTTCATGCATGTTGTTTGGTCATGACGTCACAAGTTGGCGCCAAATGGTTAGTTATATCACCTGATCTGACGTGACTTGTGGTGCACTAAGATTTGTCTAGGCAGTGTCTCACTTGACTTAACAGAGAGAGCACCTATTCTCTGACTATGGATATTGTAGCCATTCTCACGATTAAGCTAGAGGCTTGTACCTAGCCTGGATGTGGGAATGAGGAGCCACTTGATCATTGGTTTTTGATCCTCTTTACCGGATTAGTCAGAACTATTCTACTGAGAGATACCCCAGTGAATTATCTTTGAAAAGACGGCCTTACAGAAACCGTATTTGTTTATCTGTGCATTGTAGTATTTTCTTTATTGTGTATTGTATTTCACTAATGCTGAGGGTTCAGTGTTTAAGAATAATGTGTTAACTTCCTTAGAAACTTCAAGGAACCTTGAACAGTGCTTCATTAATTTATATATATTATATTTATAGTATACGTACTTATCCAACAAAAGCTATTTCTAATTAAATTAAATTTATTTTTGTTGAAGTTTCGATTTCCTATCTGTATTCACTTATTTGATACAAATCAAGGAATATTAATCTATATAGATATTACGAGTTATAAAGCACTATATATTTTGCACACTTGTAATAACTTGTCTGTTCCAGTAATATCATTACAAGAAGCTGCGCACACTTCTCTGTAATATGCTGCTATTTTGGATTGTCCTTTACACTAAAACGTGCTGGAACAGGGTTCTTATCCGTTAACCCGGCGTTAGTGGTAATTGATAGAGGTCGAGGGCGCACTGTCAATGTCTCTTTGTTAGGTCAAAGCACGCGCCGCAACAGCTCCTGTCCCCGTGGTTTACTTCAATCCAATGCCCACTTCTCCACCCCTACCCAGCTTGCTCTGTATCACTGACCTAAGCACAATTTCCCTACTTGCTTAACATTGCAATAGTTTGCAACTAAATGCTTGTGTTCTTTAAATATTTTGATCACTGAGAGTTCATGATTGTTTCACACGTGTATAAAATGAAACAGTTTTCTGTACTTTTCCTGCTCTGGCAAAGAGTCATTTTTCTCAATTGTATGTCACTTATATACACTATCACTAACGTCAAGAAGTTTGGCATACGTGACCAAGATATGTTGCATATGTAACCCCTGTTACGTTTCAGAGTACAAACATGTGGTAATTATTAAACTGTTGATCAGGAAGCTAGCAAGACGCCATCTGCCGTTTTCTAAGGGATTGAAAGGGCAGAAAGGGGTGATACCCCCCCCCCTCTCGGAGAATTTTCTCCACATGGTGTCAGATGTGGGGTTGGCTCACCCAGCAGTTCACCCATTAACTCTGCACGGGAGCGACCTTTCATTCTGCACTTCAGCGCTTACTCAGTGAAGTTCAGACTGGTGCTCAGCTAGTCACTGAATGTGTATATACAGTGTATATATACAGTGTTTATAATGTTTATAGACAACATGAGGCCTGGTCACAGAGCTCTCATCAGGTATAGTTACCAATCAGGCTTTAGGAGCTCTTACTCAACCGACACCTCCCTAATTAATCTGATGGATTACATGAGAAGTGAAATGTCGTTGTCTTTACCAACATGGCGTAGCAGAGCTTTACCAATACTATGGTCTGAAAGATAGGTATTAGGAGAAGTCGGTCGCAGAGTAAAAAACTTCGTCCATTGAGTAGTTTGAAACAGAGAGTTTAAGGAGTGCGTGACGAGCTGGTCGTTTCTGCGATGAACGAGAAGAGAGTGTCGAATCGTCATGTGTGGGTCTTGGTCGTTTTTGTGTGGGACCGGGGGTGGTCCGATGGGAGACGGGCGAGCGATTCGAAAATTGCCGCACCGTCGAGGGAGAAGCCGGAATCAAGGTCAGAGAAGAGCGAAGGTCAGACGTATCGAAAGGGCCAGTCGGGACCCTGGTACCTGAAGCAGGTGACAAACCAGCACCAGCAAGAGGTACAGGGGCATGAGAGGTGTCCAAAGAGTCATCCGCTAACGAGGCAGGCTCAGTACTGGGTGCGGTATCAGGAAGGGGCCCGGGGGTAGTGGGTTCATGGATTGGGTCAGCCATGGTTAGGTTACTTCTTTCTTTTTATTTTTAAGAAAAAAAGAAAGAAGAAAGAAAATAAAAATAAAAAAAAGAATAAAAAAGGGGGAACGTGGAGGAATAGGTCCTAGGAGGAATGAAAGGGAGCGCAAATCCCCTCCGTGCCCAAGAGGACCTCAACACCGCAAGTAGTGCAGATGCTGCATGGAACCCGTGCCATACCCTACCCTTCATGCCAGTAAACCAGCAATCCGGGATAGCAACCTCACATCCACCGAGCCATCTCGGCGGACAAAAGAGAGGGCGGCCGGATATCCGCCACAAAGCATACCACCTTCGGCCACCACCCCCGGAATCCGAAAGGTGGCTTCCAGAGATACACCCGTCGCCCGAAAGATACCCAAAGCCACCCCCCGGGTGACCGGAGAGGGATCGGGACATCCCCAGGCGATCCAGATTCCACGGCAAACTACACCACCGCCAAGGACCTCAACGGAATGGGATGGACTACGATACCCTTCCCCCTACCTAGGAACTAGAATGCCTGAGGAGAAGCTCCCAGGGTAAAACTGGGAAGGAAATAAGGGAGGGATGAGGAGGAGGAGGAGGAAAGGAAAAGGGAGGATGGGGAAGATGGGAAAAGGGAGGGGGGATTGGGGGGGTAATTAGGTTCGGTCTGAGGAAGAAGACCAAGAGGTCCAATTCCTCAGACCGATAGCCTCTTTACCACGACAAGGAGCCCCCCTTAAAGAGGCAGTTGCTCATAGTGTTTGTGAATTTAGTTACTTGTGGGTCCTGATCTTGTAGGAGGTTTATATTGAAGTCTCCTGTGAGGATTAAGTGGTCTTTGTTCATGTGTGCATCAGTAATCATACTTCCTAATTTTTCACTAAATTGCTGAATATTTGACTGTGGTAATTTATAGATGTTTATAACTGAGAGGTTTTTGTAGGTATTTGGATTTAAACTTAGCTATTATATATTCTCCATGTTCATCTCTTGTGCAAGTATTGTTGATACATTCAAGCTGGTCTGAGTATAACATAGCTGTGCCACCTCCTTGCGGGAGTGACTACGGTAAAATTATACTAGTCGGTCATCTCCCCGTGAGATTGTTGCAAGTGGCGGTGTCCCAGGCAGACAATCTCTCATAATTCCCCACATTCCCCATTACACCGGCTCCTCATTCCCACATCCAGGCTAGGTACAAGCCTCTAGCTTAATCGTGAGAATGGCTACAATATCCATAGTCAGAGAATAGGTGCTCTCTCTGTTAAGTCAAGTGAGACACTGCCTAGACAAATCTTAGTGCACAACAAGTCACGTCAGATCAGGTGATATAACTAACCATTTGGCGCCAACTTGTGACGTCATGACCAAACAACATGCGTGAACTGCGTACTGGCAATTACATGTTTTACATATAAAACTCATACCCAGATATATTAAATATATACAGTTCTAGTAAAATAACACCGATTTATGATGAAGGATGAATAGGATAATAATACCAAGATCCAGTAGCTTTGATTTAGCTAATAATTTAGATACTAGCAAGGTCGTATTATCAAAGAGATGAAAAATATACACATATAATGACACCCCCCCCCCCAAGAGTGGGTTTTTAAACAAGTTCTTAACGCCCAAATCTCTTCTGGAGGATACGAAGATGGGAAACAACTCGCAATTGACTAAATAATCTTCATCCCGCCACTCGGCCGAAGGTTTTAAAAAGAAAATTTTCCACCTCTCCACCCCTGTTTAAAAAAGTCTCCACACATGGTGTGTTGTTTCTCCCTTTTTCT
>WNWK01039095.1:0-17620 GCA_009830355.1 Cherax destructor
CAACACGCAATACCAAAGAATCCTAGAATCATCACTCATCTGTATATCCAACAACTTCAACCAGAACAACGGCTTCTACAACATAGCTGAACCTATTGCCAAGAAACTTCTTCAACGCTATCCCACCTAGAACTCAAGAATGGTACACTGCAGGTCCTTTAAGTCACACTATGTTTTTAACTATCACACTACTTTTAAGACTCACATGCAGCTTTCTCCACCTGACCCAGCATTCTCCACCTGACTGTACCCTATATATATCTCCATGTTGCTCATTTTCCAGGTAGATCTGTCTGTGACTCGATAAAGCCCACTGCGTGGGCGAAACGTTGTCAATAAAGGATCACATTATACTGCTTATGTGTTTATTTTTCCATTGTGTCGGTATTTTATACCATTTATTTCCATATACTGTTGGTGTTGGTGGGTTGGTTTTGACATGGACCTGCCAATTATGGGCCAGTAGGCCTTTTGCAGTGTTCCTCCTTTCTTATGTTCTTATACTTGTCCAATCTCTTTTTATGTTACCCAAGGTTTTAACTATCACACTACTTTGAAGACTGTCACATGCGGCATTCTCCACCTGACCCAGCATTTTCCACCTGACTAAATCCTATAAATACTCATGTTTTTGTTATTCAGGTAGATCTGATTGTGACTCGATAAAGCCCACTGCGTGGGCAAAACGTTGTCAATAAAGGATCACATTATACTGCTTATGTGTTTATTTTTCCATTGTGTCGGTATTTTATACCATTTGTTGCCATCTATTTATGCGCCTATAAATTCCTTTCTTCTGCCCTAAAAGATGTTTGAGCCTATTATTCATCCATTTTGGGTCATTTCTACTTGATCTAATTTCTTTATATGGGATAAATGTTCTTTGGGCAGCCTGTATAGTGTTAAGAAAGCTGTCATATTGATAGCTTTCTTCGTTACCCCAGTCCACAGTTGATAAGTTTTCTCTAAGCCCATTATAATCTGCTAAGCGAAAGTCTGGGACTGTTACTGAATTATTCCTGTAGATGAATGGTTCAGAGAACCGACGAGTTGGTAAATTAGACACATATGCAACACTTGGGTATCTTTATTGAGGAAACGTTTCGCCACACAGTGGCTTCAATAGTATATACAAAGGAGAATCGTTCTTCACGATTCTCCTTTGTATGGACTGATGAAGCCACTGTGTGGCGAAACGTTTCCTCAATAAAGATACCCAAGTGTTGAATTATCCCTACTATCATACATCCATTCAATGCTAAAGGTAATTGACTTGTGGTCGCTTGTACTGAGTTCCTCTGTAATTTCTAAATTATTAACAATGGTTTTCTTGTTTGCCAGAACCAAGTCAAGTAGGTTATTTCCCCTTGTAGGTTCTGTCACAAACTGCTTCAAAAAACAATCCTGAACTACTTCTAAAAAGTCGTTAGATTCTAAATTCCCTGTCAAGAAATTCCAATCAATCTGACTAAAGTTAAAGTCCCCTAGAATTACTACGTTATCGTGCATTGTGGCCTTAACAATTTCCTCCCAAAGTAGTCTTCCTTGTTCCCTATCTAAGTTTGGAGGACGGTATATCACGCCTAAAATCAATTTTTCACACCCCTCTGAAAATTCTATCCAGACAGACTCTGTATGTATTATTTCAGACTTTATACCCGTTTTTATGCAACAATTTAAATGATCACGGACATAAAGTGCCACCCCACCCCCCTTCCCGATACTCCTTTCTTATGTTTTTATAAGAAAGAGGAACACCGCAGTAAGCTTATACTTGGCAAGTCCATCACAAATCCAACCCACTAACAGAATAAATGCTAACCAAGCAATAAGCTTTGTTAATTCTATTTACTCAAGTGCAAGTCCCACTCAAATCCAACCCCTCTCACTCATGTATTTATCCAACCTAAATTTGAAACTACCTAAGGTTTTAGCTTCGATAGGACCTTGGATAGCTTTAAAAAGAGATTGGACAAATATATGAGTGGGAGGAGCTGAGTATGATTGGTGCCATGGGTATATAATAACATAAGAAAAGAGGAACACTGCAGTAGGCCTGTTGGCCTAGACCCCCACCTTCATTCTGAAATTCGAAACACTGCTGGCCCCAAGGGTTTCAGATAAAGGGATGGGAACTGTAGTGGCAGGCTTCCTTGTGAAGAACATTGTGATGGGCAACTGAGACCGTTTCCTCTTCATATCTACAAACTGAGTTTTGTAGGGAATTATGCTCCTATCAATGTCGTTCATCACCTTCAAAGCCCTCAACAAAAATATGATTGGGCAGCTGGGAATTCACGAATGTTCGAAGCCCGCGAAAGTGGAACTCGCGAATGTGGAGGGAGACCTGTACTCGGTTTAATAGAATGAAGTTTGTTATGTAGCAGGTCAGACCAACGTTGTTGCCAACAGGTGCGAAGATGTGTAGCAATGACAGCAAAATAGTCCGTAAATGGAACACCTCTATATGAAGTAGATGAATGGTTCAGAGAACCGACGAGTTGTAAAATTAGACACATATGCAACACTTGGGTATCTTTATTGAGGAAACGTTTCGCCACACAGTGGCTTTATCTGTGTGGCGAAACGTTTCCTCAATAAAGATACCCAAGTGTTGCATATGTGTCTAATTTACCAACTTGTCGGTTCTCTGAACCATTCATCTACATCCTGTCTGACACAGCAACATCTTGGTATCTTAATACAGGGAATTCTTCGCTTGCCTAACACTTGGGCATGACCTACTTCCACATTGGTCAAATGTGACACCTCCTACGACTGCTGCACCTCTCCTGCCTACAGTATATAAGCAACCTCTTCACAGATATGCTGTATTTTATTCAAGATTGATGGACTGACAACATCGACTCAAGGTTGAGGGACTGACCACCTCAAACTCCTCCTATTCTTCACGATTCTCCTTTGTATGGACTGATGAAGCCACTGTGTGGCGAAACGTTTCCTCAATAAAGATACCCAAGTGTTGCATATGTGTCTAATTTACCACCTCTATATGAAACTGGAAGGTCACTGACCGCGCAGCAGTGTCTGCCTGTTCATTGCACTGTACGTCAACATGACCAGGGACCCAACAAAAAGCAATATCTTTGTGTTTGCTAGAGATACGTCGTAACCAAAGATGGATACGAAGAACTAGGGGGCGAGGTGTATCAAATTTTCGGATAGCCTATAAGGCACTAAAGGAGTTTGAAACGACCACAAATGGTGACACAGGCATAGATGCAATACGGATAAGCGCCACAAGAATGGCATACAATTCAGCCATAAATATGCTAGCCGAGGATAATAGATGCACTCGCACGACGCTGTCCTGAAACACTGCTGTGAAACCGACGACGTCAGAAGACTTAGAACCATTGGTGTACACTGCGATGGCATGGGAATGAGAGCGAAAGTGGTCTAAAAAAAGAGAGCGAGAAGCCGCTGTAGGTAGTTGGGCTTTCGCGCAAGGCAGAGGAGAGGAACAGACACGGACAACAGGAACTTCCCAAGGGGTAGGGGAAAGGGAGATGCCACATGAACATAGAAAGGTGGTAGCTGAAGGGAAAACAAGAGCGAATGTAGATGAAGAGAAAAGGGACGAAGTAAACAGGGTCGACGAACAAATAAACAGCGTCTACTAACATCTATGACACTCCTATACATGGAAGGATTGCGGAGGTCATAAGAGTGAACATAATAACAAAGGCAATGTGCAGCAATGATCAGCCGGCTATGACAAGTTGCCTTCAGAGAGGTAATGTGAGGTTTCCAGGACAATCGACAGTCAAACAGGAGGCCGAGAAACCTGACTGTATCACGTTCTGGGATATGCGAGCCGAATAGGTACAATGGATAACAAAAAAGGCACAATACCGTGACTGGAACAATACACACACAACCCGCACATATAAAAGAGAGGAGCTAATCTTTATATGGAATACTTCGAGACTGTTCTTCTTCCCACTATTGATGTACGTCCTTCACTCTGGCTCCGCTATGTAGATGACATCTTTGCTCTTTGGCCTCATGACTTAAGTCTCTTCCAACCTTTTCTTGATGCTCTTAATAATCTTGCCCCTTCCATTAAGTTTAAAGCTGATTGGGAATCTAATTCTTTGCTTCCTTTCCTTGATGTTCATGTCCACCGTTCAGTTACAGGTTTTGCCTTCTCCGTGTACCGCAAGCCTATGCACAGTGGCATGTACATTCATTACTTCTCTTATCATGCCTCCTCTGTCAAGAAGAGTGTTCTTATCTCCTCTTTCTCCGTGCTCCGCATCTGTGATCCTCAGTTTCTTGAAGCAGAAATTTCCACTCTTCATAATTCTTTTCCCGCCTGGCTACCCTTCCCATTTCATAGACTCTGCTTTCTCTCGTGCTAAACGGACTTTCTTCTCTCCTAAACCCTCTACTCCTGAGAACTCTCCAGTCCTCTGCCTTCCCTACATCTCTGGTCTCTCTAATCTCAGCAACTCTCTCCGTTCCTTAGACATCAAACTTACCTTTCGCCAAACTAACACTCTTCGCACTAATCTAGTTCATACCTCCCTACCTCCACAGATTCTCCTGGTGTCTACTCTATTTCTTGCTCCTCCTGTCCTCTTCAGTACTTCGGAGAAACTGGCCGATCTCTTTCTGACAGACTCAGGGAGCACAAAAATAGTGTTAGGCTTGCCGACACTAATAATGCTCTTTTCTGTCATGTCAGAGATCACAGTCATCCCATTGATTGGTCTTCTGCTAAAACTGTCTACCCTACGTCTAACTTTCATAGTCGCCGCCTGGTTGAATCCTCCCTTATACACAACTTTCCCTGTATGAATCTTAGCCCTGGCTTTGTCTCTGTTGATGCTTTCTCTCTCATTACATTGTTAAATGCTCTAAACTTCAGAACACCCGTGACTTAACCTGATTCCTTCCCTGTCTTATCTTCCCCCTTCTCCTTTTTTCTCCTTGGGTTTTCCTTTCTTTCTGTTCTTTCTTTTGCCTTGTATTTTCCTTCATTTTTTCGCTTTTCTTCCCTCTCGTACCCCCCTTGCGGGTCGCTAGCCTCATAGCAGTGCTCCTTCCCATATGACTGTCTACTCTACTACCTTTACTACTACCACTACTACCACTACTCCTACATTTCCCCACTCTCTTGTACCCTCCCCTGTCTGCCTGCCTATAAATACCCTTCCTCTGTCTCTGTGTGTTAGTGTGACTTTGTAAATGGTCCAAGTCGGGCCGAAACGTCGTCGTAAGCTCCTCTCTTTTATATGTGCGGGTTGTGTGTGTAAGGTACAATGGATGATCAGAGACCACTGAACGTCTAGTAAACGTAATTTGGTGAGTTTTGCTACTAGAAAATTTAAACCCGTGAGTGGTGGCCCAATCGGAAACACGGTTGATGGCATGCTGGAGGGAAACTGCAATGAGGTGACAGTCAGCGCCCGCACAAGCTATAGCAAAGTCATCAACATAAAGAGATGACCAAATATTGGATGGGAGAACAGATGCCAGATTATTTATAGCAAGGAGAAAGAGTGTTGTGCTCAGAACACATCCCTAGGGGACACCTTCAGCTTGGACAAATTCCGGGGAAAGCACATTTCTAACCCGGACACAGAAATGTCTTTCAGTTAAGAAGGCCTTAAGGAAAAATGGTAGATTGCCTCGGAGGCCTAAGGAGTGGGCCTGGGCCAAGTTATTATACCTCCAAGTTGTGTCATAAGCCTTCTCAAGGTCAAAAAAGATGGCAATAACTGAGTGGTTATTAGCAAAGGCATTACGAATATACGTATCGAAGCGCAGTAAGGGGTCAATGGCAGAACGGCCCTTACGAAAGCCATATTGACTAGTGGAGAGACTACTGTGCGTCTCTAAATACCACATCAAACGTTTATTAACTAGACGTTCCATCACCTTGCAAACTGTACTGGTAAGAGCAATGGGACGGTAGTGGGAGGTATCATGTCCCATAGTACCCGGTTTGCGAAAAGGGAGAACAATAGCAGACTTCCACAGATGGGGAAGAACTCCTCGCGACCATATAAGATTAAAGAGTCGTAACAGGACTGCAAGAGCTGACTGATGTAAATGCTGTAGCATACGAATATGTATGCCGTCTGGTCCAGCTGCCAATGATCGGCAAGCAGAGAGTGTTGCCTCCAGTTCTTGAAGGGTAAAAGGCACATTATAAGATTCTTCTCTGAGAGAAGAAAAATCTAAGGGCTTTAACTCGCTGGCAGACTTAGAAGAAAGGAACGAGGGCCATAAATGGAGCCCCTGCGAAATGTGGACCAGATGATTAACAATTTCAGTGGCAACAGCAAGAGTGTGCTATATCAACACCGGCAACCTGAAGAACAGGAACCGGGTCAGGGGAGAATTTACCACTCAGTATCCGCACTTTCTTCCAGACTGCACTCGTCAAGGAAGCCGAAGTGACAGTAGAAACATAATCCTGCCAGTAAGTGCGTTTAGCATCACGTATGACACGGCGAGCAATTGCTCTCCTCTGCTTAAAATCAAGGCGTCTCTCTGTGGTTCTGTTATACCCGAGCACAAGCAGTAGATCACCAAGGCACGCACTTCTGAGAATGCTTGCCCGAGGTTTGGGGGATAGAATGTAAAGCTGCAGTTAAGACGGAGGACGAAAAGAAATGTAAAAACCTCATCAATGGAGGACGAGGAAGGAGCCTCATGAAAAGCAGTAAGAGGTGCATAAAGGTCCCAATTTGTGTGGTCAAATTGCCAGCGTGGGCTATGAGGAGGTGGAGAATACGAAGGAGACAAGGATGATTGAAAAATGATTGCTGTCATGTAAGTCCGAGAGGACAGACCAGGTGAAGTCGAGGACAGTTGAGGAAGAGCAGATGGAGAGATCGATGCAAGAGAAAGAATGAGTTCAAGGATCAAAATGGGTGGGAGTACCCGTATTTAAAACATGGAGGGGGAGAGAAGCAAAAAATGCTTCCAACTGAATGCCGCGGGAGTCACAGTGCGACCCCCCAGAGAAAATGGTGTGTGTTAAAATCGCCAAGTAACAGAAGGGGTGGCGGCAAGGAAGAAACTAGAAAAGCAACATCTGGGATAGACAATGACCGAGAAGGGGAGAGATACAAAGAACAGAGTACAGTGGACCCCCGAGTACTGTAATTAATCCGTTCCAGGAGCTATTACTTAACACGAAGATTACGAAATTCGAACCCTTATTTCCCATAAGAAATAATGTAAATACAATTAATCCGTTCCACAAAAAAATATTCATATACTAAATAATAAAAAAATATATATATATATATATATATATATATATATATATATATATATATATATATATATATATATATATATATATATATATTACTTACCTTTATTGAAGAGTTGCATGCATCTGGAAGATAGGATGAGAGAGGGGCAGGGTGTTGTGGTTGGAAGAAGGGAATCACCCTCCAAAAGGACTTCAGGTAACAAGTCCCTCTCTGGGGTTACTTCCCTTCTTTTTCTTTTAATGCATGAATGCTACACTCCCTGCATGCCTGCTACACTCCCTGCATGCCTGCTACACTCCCTGCATGCCTGATACACTCCTCATGAATGCTACACTCCTATGAATGCTACACTCCCTGCATGAATGCTACACTCCCTGCATGAATGCTACACTCCCTGCATGAATGCTACACTCCCTGCATGAATGCTACACTCCCTGCATGAATGCTACACTCCCTGCATGAATGCTACACTCCCTGCATGAATGCTACACTCCCTGCATGAATGCTACACTCCCTGCATGCCTGCTACACTCCCTACATGCCTGCTACACTCCCTACATGAATGCTACACTCCTGCATGTATGCTACACTCCCTGCATGAATGCTACACTCCCTGCATGCCTGCTACACTCCCTGCATGAATGCTACACTCCCTGAATGCCTGCTACACTCCCTGCATGAATGCTACACTCCCTGCATGAATGCTACACTCCCTACATGCCTGCTACACTCCCTGCATGAATGCTACACTCCCTGCATGAATGCTACACTCCCTGCATGAATATTACACTCCCTGAATGCCTGCTACACTCCCTGAATGCCTGCTACACTCCTGCATGAATTCTACACTCCCTGCATGAATGCTACACTCCCTGCATGAATGCTACACTCCCTGCATGAATGCTACACTCCCTGCATGAATGCTACACTCCCTGCATGAATGCTACACTCCCTGCATGCCTGCTACACTCCCTGCATGCCTGCTACACTCCCTGCATGCCTGCTACACTCCCTGCATGAATGCTACACTCCCTGCATGAATGCTACACTCCCTGCATGAATGCTACACTCCCTGCATGAATGCTACACTCCCTGCATGCCTGCTACACTCCCTGCATGAATGCTACACTCCCTGCATGAATGCTGCACTCCCTGCATGAATGCTACACTCCCTGCATGCATGCTACACTCCCTGCATGAATGCTACACTCCCTGCATGAATGCTACACTCCCTGCATGAATGCTACACTCCCTGCATGAATGCTACACTCCCTGCATGAATGCTACACTCCCTGCATGAATGCTACACTCCCTGCTTGAATGCTACACTCCCTGCATGAATGCTACACTCCCTGCATGAATGCTACGCTCCCTGCATGAATGCTACACTCCCTGCATACCTGCTACCACTGGGGTGCCACTAGGAAGCTTCTTTGGACCCATGGTGACTTATTTCACAGTGACAATCACTAAACCACCAAAAAAGACACCAACGCTTCACTGGCGGGCGTCCTGCATTCTGCGCAGGCATGGAGCAGGCGGACAGGTCTAATACATTACGAAACACGAGCCCGTTTACGATACACAAAATAAAAAAAAGCTTACGAAACACGATTTTTACGATATATGAGCCTTACGATACTCAGGGGTCCACTGTATATACCACTTATTCAAGTGGATACGGGCTGCAGTGTAATGTAGAGAAGAATGAACAAAGAGCTGACAGTATGGAATGCCAGTGTGTATAAGAAGAGCACTTTCGTTAAAGGTTCCATTAGAAAAAGGATCCGATGAATATAATAAATCATAGCCTGAAAAGGGACGGATAACAGCGGAACGTAATTTGGGTTCTTGTAAACAGACTCCAACAGGGGAAAACTGGGAGAGCAACACCTGAAGTTCACCCCGGTTATCCCTGAGGCCTCGGATATTCTACTGCAAATAAGCCAAGATTTATGAAGAGAAAGATACAAGTCGAAGGTAGAGGTATCTATGGACTAATAGGGTTAGAAAAGTCCACGTTTGGAGGCAGCGGAAGACTTGTAAAAAGCGAAGGATAGGAATGCTGTGAAGGAAGGAGGGGTGTAGACGGAGATGAGGTAGGAGGAGGAACCGGAGGTGGAGTGGTGTCCATCAACGTTCCAGTCTCCGTAATATATTCTGCGATAGCTTCCAGCGTTTCAGAAGACAAAGATGCAGGATGGGGGACCACATTAGAGATTGAAAGAGGAGGGGGATGAGTAACAATCGGGGAGACTATGGGCTGTACTAAAGTATGGGGTGAGGAAATGGAAGAGGAAACTGTCGAAGGGGTTTGGGAGGGGACAGGAGTGGAAGTGACCTGGGAAGGGGCAGTAGAGGAAGAAACTTGGGAGGGGACGGGGGATGAACCTCTACACACATAACAGAACTAGTTGGAGGTGAGAAAGCAGGCATAGAACCTGGGAAGGAAAAATGTGCAGCATGGAGTAGGGAAGGAGGGGAGAGGAGAGTTTAACAATGTTTTTTTTTTTTTGCTGGACTTCTGAGAAGAAGAGGGGCGGTGAGGAAGAGGTGTTGGACGTGGGCGTGTAGACACAGAACTGTGTGAGTGAGTAGAGGAAGAGGTGAGGACAGTATGGGGTGCCGAGGTAGGGACCTCGGAGAAAAGAACAGCAAAAGAATTCGAGTCAGGGGTGACTGAGGATGGGCGACCACAGAGGAAGCCACGGGAATTGGGACCCCCAGAAGTGGGGGGACGTTTAGCAATGCAAGAAAAGGAAATACGGGGGAGTCTTCCTTGAAGGCATATATGAGAGACAGCCATAGCATATGAGAAGCCTTCCGCCTCTTTGAGACAATGGATTTCCCACTAATTTAGGTAAACCTGACAACGGCGAGAGTAAGATGGATGCGCCTCACGACAGTTAAGGCAAGAGAGAAGTAGACTACAAAAAGGACTGGCATGGTCGTCGGCACCACAGACTGGGCATTCGGCCACGGACCTGCAAAATTTCACTGGATGACCAAAATGCCAGCAGTTTCTACACTGTTCGGTGACCCGCAATGTAGACTGAGGGCAGAAGGTCACGGCAGTCGAATGTTAAGCGAGCAATATTGCAAGGATATCGTTTTCGCCGGCGGGCAGGGAGGACAAAAGTGTCAACTTTGAGTATAGGAAGGTCCTGGAGCTCAAGCTGCTCCAGAATGTCATCACCAGTTTTGGAAATTCTGTTGGACAATGGTATGGGGTAGAATAACAGTGCCACTACAAGTGTTCAGAGAATGATGTTTTTCAATAGTGACAGGAGTAGCATCTATGGACGCAAGGCAAGAAAGATCACGAGCTTGGTCAGTATTCTGGACCGTAACGATGCGTGTGCCACTTTTGAGAGCGTGAAAGGCGATGCCTTTGCCCACATGGCGCAGGAGTGCCTTACCAATACTATGATCGGAAAGATAGGTAGTAGAAGAAGTCGGTCTTAGAGTAAAAAACTTAGTCCATTGTGTAGTGTGAAATATAGTGTTTAAGGGGAGTGCGTGATGAGCTGGTCGTTTCTGAGATGCATGAGAAGGCAGTAATGAAGTATCATCATGTAAAGGTCTTGGGCATTTAGATGTGGGACCAGAATTGGTCCGTTGTGGGATGGGTGAGCAACCCGAAAATTGCCGCACCGTAGAGGGAGAAGCCAGAAGCAAGGTCAGAGAAGAGCGAAGGTCAGACATATCAAAAAGGCCGGTTAGAACCCCGGTACGTGAAGTAGGTGACGAACCGGCACCAGCGAGAGGTACAGGGGTATTGGAAGTGTCTAAAGAGTGGTCAGATAACGAAGCCGGGTCAGAACAGGGTGCAGTAACAGGAAGGGGCCCGGGGGTAGTAGGTTCACGGATTGGGTCATCCATGGTTAGGTTACTTCTTTCTTTCTTTTTTTTTTTTAAAAAGAAAGAAGAAAATAAAAAGAAAAAAAAAAGAATAAAAAAAGGGGGGAACGTGGAGGAATAGCTCCTAGGAGGAATGAAAGGGGCGTAAATCCCCCTCCGTGCCCAAGAGGACCTCAGCACCGCAAGTAGTGCAGATGCGGCATGGAACCCGTTCCATACCCTACCCTTCATGCCAGCAAACCAGCAATCCGGGATAGCAACCTCACATCCACCGAGCCATCTCGGCGGACAAAAGAGAGGGCGGGCGGACACCCGCCACAAAGCATACCTCCTTCGGCCACCACCCCTGGAATCCGAAAAATGGCCTCCAGAGATACACCTGTCGCCCGAAAGACACCCAAAGCCACCCCCCAGGAGACTGGAGAGGGATCGGGACATCCCCAGGCGATCCAGATTCCACGGCAAACTACAATACCGCCAAGAACCTTAACTGAATGAGATCGACCATGGTACCCTTCCCCTACCTAGGAACCAGAATGCCTGTGGAGAGAATCTCACAGGTTAAAAACGGGAAGGGAATAAGGGAGGGATGAGGAGGAGGAGGAGGAAAGGGAAAAAGGGAGGATGGGGAAGATGGGATAGGGGAGGGGGATTGGGGGTAATTAGGTTTGGTCTGAGGAAGAAGACCAAAAGATCTAATTCCTCAGACCAAGAGCCTCTTCACCACGTCAAGGAGCCCCCTTGAAGAGGAGGTGAATCATAGAATTGACGAGGGGAAAAAGGTGAGTGATGCACTGAGGAGTCTGTGGAGACTTTATCTATGAAAGCAAAGAGGGGAATGTATGATAGTATAGTTATACCAACACTCTTGTATGGATATGAGGCATGGGTTGTGAATGTTGCAACAAGGAGAAGGCTGGAGGCAGTGGAGATGTTATGTCTGAGGTCAATGTGTGGTGTGAATATAATGCAGAGAATCCTTAGTTTTGGAGATTAGGAGGAGGTGTGGGATTACCAAAACTATTATCCAGAGGGCTGAGGAGGGGTTATTGAGATGGTTTGGACATGAAGAGAGGATGAAACAAAATAGAATGACTTTGAGAGTGTATAAATCTGTAGTGGAGGGAAGGCGGGGTAGGGGTCGGCCTAAAAAAGGTTGGAGGGCGGGGGTAAAGGAGGTTTTTGTGCGAGGGGCTTGGACTTCCAGCAAGCGTGCATGAGCATGTTAGATGGGAGCAAATGGAGACAAATGGTTTTTAAGACTTGATGTGCTGTTGGAGTGTAAGCAAGGTAACATTTATGAAGGGATTCAGGGAAACTGGCAGGCCGGACTTGATTCCTGAAGATGGGAATTACAGTTGAAGGAGGGGTGTTAATGTTGCAGTTTAATAACTGAAGTGTAAGGATGCCTCTGGCAAGACAGTGATGGAGTAAATGATGAAAGTTTTTCTTTTTCGGGCCTCCCTGCCTTGGTGGGAAACGGCCAATGTGTTAATAAAAAAAAATACAGAATGGATATAAATGCTCTGGAAAATGTACAAAGGAGGATGAAAAAGTTGATCTCATGTATTAGAAATTTTCCCTATGAGGATAGACTGAGGGTCCTGAATCTGCATTCTCTAGAAAGGCGTAGAATTAGGGGGATATAATTAAGGTGTATAAATGGAAAACAGGAAAAAATAAAGGGGATGTAAACAGTGTGCTAAAAATATCTAGCCAAGACAGGACTTGCAGCAATGGCTTTAAGTTGGAAAAATTCAGATTCAGGAAAGATATAGGAGAGCACTGGTTTGGTAACAGAGCTGTGGATAAGTGGAACAAACTCCCGAGTGCCGTCATAGAAGCTAAAACGTTGTGTAGTTTTAAAAATAGGTTAGATAAATATATGAGTTGATGTGGGTGGGTGTGAGTTGGACCTAACTAGCTTGTGCTACTAGGTCTGATGCTGTGCTCCTTCCTTAACCCTTTCAGGGTCCAAGGGGGGTCTCCGAAACTCGTTCTCAGGGTCCAAGAATTTAACCCTTTCGGGGTTATGGTCGTACAAGTACGTTTTACGCACTGTGGTTATTGACGTACTAGTACGCCTAAATTCTAGCGCCCTCAAATCAAGCAGAAACAGGCTGTTAGGCCTAGATGTGATAGAATGGGTCTGTGCGGTCAGTGTGCGCAGTATAAAAAATTCCTGCACCACACAGTGCATAATGAGGAAAAAAAAACTCTGACCGTGTTTTTGGTTTAAAACAGCGACTTTGCAGTCTATTTTCGTATGGTATTTATTGTTGTATTCTCGTTTTCTTGGTCTCATTTGATAGAATGGAAGATATATTACAGAAATGGAGATGATTTTTATTGGTTTGACAATAACAAGTACCTTGAAATTGAGCTCAAAGTAGCGAAAATGTTCGATTTTTGACGATGTTCAAGAGTAAACAAATCACACCATGCGTCCAATACACATCAACTGATGAGTGTAATATTTACGCACCAGTGCTCTGATATTATTTATACCATTTTTACAGTGATGCAGTTGTATACATAACAGTAAATCTTCTATTTTTTTGTGAGAATAAAAATTCAAAATGGAAAGCAAAAGTAATGTAAGAGGGGACTGGAGACGTGACTAATGAACAGAGAAGATGTTATTTTAGTGCCAGGAATGTCTGCCTTGTTTATTATGGACCCTATTTTGAAATTAGCATCATTTGAAATTTGTGTGAAATTGGCCAAATTGCAATTTTCTGACCACTATTTTGGGTAGTTGAAATTGGTAAATAGGCGGTTTCTTGTACTCAATCGATAGAAGAAATGGAGTTCTAGCGAAATAGCTATAATTTTAGTAGACTGAAACAATGGAATGTGCCAAAAATAGGGCTCAAAGTGGGCGAAATCGCCGATGCGTAAGTGTCATGGCTACCGTTAACTTCGCGAAAGCAATATTCCGTTAGTTTTCGTTCAAATTTCATAATTTTTGTAGCATTATGATCGGAAAAAGATTCTCTATCATTCCATAAGAATTTTTTTTTTTTTTTTTAAATTCGTGGACCCTGAGAACGAGTTTCAGAGACCCTTTGGACCCCCAAAGGGTTAAAAAAAAAAAAAATTGCCCAAGGAACGAGTGCAGTTAATAAAGCCATTTGATGTAACCGGTGTGGATTACAGTGGCCCCATCATTTTAACGGGTACTGCAGATGGTGTTCCTTTAAAGGTGTATGTGTGTCTATTCACTTGTACCGCTACAAGGGCAGTACACTTAGAAGTGGCACAGGATTTGTCTGCAGAACAGTTCATACAGCTGTTTCGTAAATTTGCAGCTAGGAGATCCTGTCCGAGACTAATGATTTCAGATAATGCCACTAACTTTGTAGCGGGAGCGCAACATTTGAAGGAATTAAATGAGAGTAATGACGTACAATCTCTGTTAAATCAGCGAGGGTGTGGCTGGAAGTTTATAGCTCCCAGGGCCCCTTGGCAAGGGGGATTGTATGAAAGACTGATAGGTACAGTGAAGAGGTGTCTGCGTAAAGTACTACACCGGAAACGAATTAACTTGGAGGAATTCCGGGCAGTATTAGTGGAGGCAGAGAATCGGATAAATAATCGTCCTCTCTCGTACATTATTGATACTCCCGACGCAGAAGTACTGACTCCTTCTCACTTGATATGTGGGCGGAAACTAGAAGCTGCACCTATCTATAGAGATAATCCTGAGGAAATTGATGAAGATTATAATAATGTGACAGTATTAAGTGATAAATTTAAGATGTTAAATAAAGTAATTAATCACTGGTCTAATGTGTGGCGTAAAGAGTATCTCCTTACACTACGTGAACATTTTTATGGTGCGTCAGAAGCGGCTAATCGACAGAATATTCAACCGGGTGACATTGTGTTAATTTATACTGAGCAACCTCGAACATTGTGGCCTCTGGGTAAGATAGTAACATTGTACAGTGGACCCCCGAGTTTCGTAAAAACTTCACTCCTGAAGTCTGCTCAAGTGCCATTACCGAACGAATTTACTCCCTTAAGGAAAAATTTCACGTAGGTTAGTCTATTTCAGACCCCCAAAAATACACTTCCACAAGAACTTACAAAATTATACTTACATAATTGCACAATTTCCGGGGTATTCGTTAACCGAGGGTCCACTGTATCCAGACGCTCAGGGTGTTGTCAGGAATGTCAAAGTGTTGTGTCGAGGCCAAGAGAGTTTACGTACCATTAATAAGTTAATCCCCTTAGAATTAAAGGGAGTTCTATCAACTGTGAACGAAACCCTAAGGGAAAGTGACACGAGTGATGTTGACGACGACGCAGACCAGGGGATACCAGAGACAGAAAGTGTGGTTCGGCCTACCAGGAAGACAGCTGTTCAGTCCCGGGCGGGCTGGAAACTCCTGTTGCAAACTGACTCGATTTGAATCGTCTAACAACGAACTCTGCCCGGCCGCAGTGTGGAAAATATTGGGTATTTTCCCGAAAGGTTATACTCGATAGCCTTTCTAATGTGAATATTCTTAATGTGTGGCTGTTGGTTCGTATTTTTCTTGAGATGAGGAAAGAACCATTGCGACGGTGGCTTGGGTACGCGGTACTGGGTCATACGAGGGCAGTCGCGCTCGTGGGATAAAGGTGAATGGAGGTGAACGATGGGTGGGCTCTGGATATAATGGAGATGGAAATCGGCGTTTACTACGACCAAATCGCGGTTAATGGTCTCTCTTCACAATAGTGAATGTTGTGAATATTCGCCGGGCATAATTTGGGACATTAAGTCCAAGAAACTATAATAATAGAGTGATAATGTGTTAAACAGTGAGCGACGCCGTCATGGCGGTGTTGATGGCGGAAATGTGCATCGCTTCGATCAGCGTTCATCGCACGCAATTATTAATGGATTAACTTCTAACGAGAGTAAATTAATGGGACATTAAACCGACGTGTGAATAGTGTGTAAAGTGTTGCGTATTAACTCTAATGAAGGGGTATAGTGAGAGGATATGAATCACTACCCCGACCAACCACGTTAAATAACGCCCGGTCTCGTGGGCGTAAGAGAGTTCAAGGGATCAATCTTCTCTTGACTCATCGGGACAACCACCAACATCATCGTCTTGCCGGAAGAATAATCTACCGAGCAGGACCACGAGATCCGTCGAAGAATAGCGACAAGAATGTTGTTTCTTCCCCACTGTAAGTACTCTTATTGTCTTAGCAACCGTCTGGCCAGTAGGTATGTTGGGATAATGTGGGTTTACGGTGAGAATGATAATGACGGGATCTTCAAGTGAACAGCAATGGCACGGATAAAGGGTGAGTGATATTAAGTTGTACTCTTTCCTCCTTCTCCCCAATCAGTCAGGCATTAACCCATACAGTCCACAAAATTTAACAATACCGTAACCATTGGTGTTACTCATTCTTAATAAACTGGTCAAGGATAGATGTGGATTTAGAGTGAGAATATCGAAGGGTCCCCTTAAATGTGACCAGGAGTGGGGCAAGTTTTCTCACACGCCTCAACGGGGGTAACCGCGGTAAAATTATACTAGTCGGTCCACTCCCCGGGAGATTATTTTGTTGTAAGTGGCGGTGAAGCCCAGACAGGTAATCTCTTAATTCCCCACAATAATGACCACGTAAACTGTAACTGCAATGCAACTAATTGTTTTAAATTGTTATCTCACTCAATTAGTTGCATTGCTACAATTAATTGATATGTTCAACTTATATTCAAACTTTATAACTTAGATACGCAATTATACTTATTTTATAAATTGTCAACCATAACTTTTTACCATGTAGTCTAGAATAAAGTAGTCTTAAGAATGCCCGCAATGCACAGCATATTAGGGGCTTTTGGCATGTACATCTCATTAAGAAATATATCTTGTCTACCATGTATCATTGTACCATGTCACAATAAAGTATTATTATTATTATTATTATTATTATCACTAGTTTGTTTACAAAACATATTTACAACAATGTACAATTATGTTTATAACTATTGTTCAATCATATATATACACATATTGAGTCACTGCAGATGTTTCTAGAAGTTCTGCAGTCTGTGTAAGTCTCTGAAACATGGTTCCATGCACAGTGGTGTTTCACATTCCACACACATAAAATGAGTGTCTTTGCGTTGCTGTGGGCGTCTTTTTGTATGTGCATAGACATAACACCTCTTCTGAGCCTTTTTCGTGCAAGCAGTAGCAGGCAGTTTTGTTAGGAAGTGTTCACCACCAAGCCTCAGACGAGAGGGTAGTTGTTGGTAATTTCGTGGGCGGTTTTCTATTGCAGGTGGTGTTTCTTGGTACTTGGTGATTATTTGCCTGATAACAGACAAACAAAATTCGCCATATGGTGGTTTGTTTGTGGTCTTCAACTTATAAACATTATAAGCATTGAGCATGGAAATGTCAAGAATGTGAAAAAGAGTTTTATGTACCACTTATAACTCTTTCTAACACAATCAGCAAACCCAATCTGCATGT
>WNWK01039096.1:0-17618 GCA_009830355.1 Cherax destructor
CCCGTGAACGTTCTCTGAAATTTTCTAGGTCACAATTTACCTGCCTTGGGTGCAGTTAGTGTCAGCAATATTCCAGCCTAGATGGGAACAAGCGCCCAAAAAAAGTGTCAACATGGGCTTTGTACCCCTTTTTTTTAAAAGGGTTCCCCTCATTATCCACCCTTTGTCTTTTTTCTAGCAGATGCGATTGCTCGATGTTATGGTCCTTGAAGGTGAAAATCCTCTGAATGATCCTCCCAGGTCTTTGAAAATTATTTTTCCCCCTATTGTGTGGTTGGAATATGGGGGAATACATTTGGAGGCCAGCTGGAGGGCCCGGCTGGGTGGCTGGCAACTGGCTGGCGGGGCTGTTTTGGGTTTGGATGTCTCTATCTCTGTCTGTCTATCTCTGTCTCTCTCTATGTCTCTGTCTATCTGTCTCTGTCTATCTCTGTCTCCCCCCTATCTCTGTCTCTGTTTATCTCTGTCCCCTGTCTCAAAGGACACATAAATATAAATTTTTTGTCTTTGGACTGCCCTCGGGGAAAGCTGCCCCCCCTGGAAGCACTGTTGACCCCGACACCTGAGACGTTTCCCCAGACTTACAAGTGGTTTAAATGGACAGAATTTCTAGCTGACTGCCCCCCAAAAAATTTCCCCACCTACAGGGAAAGACTACGAAAGGGTTTAACTTACTTGAGGGAAAAAAAGAAATGTCTCCTAGTTTTCCCAAATTTCCCCCCCAAAAACCCAAAAAATTCAAGTGATATTAGTGTCTTGCCCTAAACTCAAAAAACCCCAAACTAAAAGGGGGGTTACCCTTTAAGCAATATCTAAGCAGTAGGGACACTAGTTTCCCAGACTTGAACTTAAGAGATGAGCTTTGCCCCCCAAGATAAACTCATTGTTTCCCCCCAGAAAACTGGCCAGATACTGAGAAAAAGGAATTTAAAGGGTCTTACTGTAATGGGTCTGGATGGAGAAAGATATCCCATTTTTGGGATGTCCCCCGAGTCCCCAAGACAGTTGTTGGGAGTCACGGGGGGAATACTGCCCTGGTCGCAGCACTTGTTCACTGTTGAAGTCTGGTCTGAAAAGGGGCGGTCAGGGTTTTTGGGGGTCCCACACTGCTTGACCTCAGCAGGGGATTGCCTTTTCTTTTTTAACATAACCAATTTTTTATTTGGCTTTAAACCTACTTATGTTAAAGTCCCAAAACCCACATTATTAAATTAACATTGCCTCAATAATCCCAATTTTTTACTAAATTAAAAAACCAAGCCCTTTTCCCCGGAGAGAAAATTCTTAATTTAAATGGAAATCCCTCCTCCCCCAAACTGTGTTTTTTTTGGTGGTGAATGTGTGGGTTCATGAACTCCGAGGACCTATCCGTGGTTGTTTAAGGCTACATACAGCTCATTTACCCTGTGGAACTTGAGCGACTAAAAAAAATTTCCACAGTTATACATATGTAGTGTAAATTCCCCGGGGTAACCCAAAAATCCAGAACAATGTGTACTATGCTTGTAGATAAAGGCATAAAAAGATGACTGGCAAGAATAAAATTTTTTACTTGTTCAGGTATCAGACTTGACACTTGCATCGTTGTAAACCTGTTGGTTCATAAAGCCCCTCTTTTCTGAGGCAGAGAGACAGGAAGACAGAAACACAGGCAGACAGAATGATAGACAAGCAGAGACAGAGATAAAACAAG
Organism: Cherax destructor; assembly: GCA_009830355.1. Lineage (NCBI taxonomy): Eukaryota > Metazoa > Arthropoda > Malacostraca > Decapoda > Parastacidae > Cherax > Cherax destructor. The sequence goes on from WNWK01039096.1 coordinate 1,694, forward strand.
ACAGACAGACAGAATAAAAGATAGGGCAGACATGTTTATGTGTAACAGCGAAAAATAAAGCCAAGGCAGTGCCCATCACCAATTTACCCACCGCGGCAGGGTGAATCATCCTTCTTCCGGAGTTTCATTATGCTCCCCGCATTTTTAAAAAAATGTGGGGAAACCCCGGGGGGGGTTTGTTGGGGTTTTTTTTTCTTTATTATGCCTTAAAACCGGGGTAGTCAAAAAAACAGAGGTAAAAATGGGTTGAGGGGGGGGGGCCCCCAAAATTTTTCTTTTTCCCGGGGCAAAGGTAATGAACTCACAAGTTACAAAAAGGGGGTGAACCCCCCAAGGGTTTCAAAGGTAATGTAAAAGTTAATAAAGGAACTCCAAAAAAAAAAGGGTAATGAACTCACAAGTTACCAAAAAGGGGGTGAACTCACAAGTACAAGGGTAATGAACTCACAAGTTACAAAGGTAGTGAATCATGTGGAAATTTTTTTTTCTTACGTTTATACATGGTTACAATCATGAACAAATTAACAAAAAAAAGGACTTTTTTAAATGGAACAATACACACACAACCCCCGGGGGGCCCCGGGGGGTTTCCCCCGGGGGGACTTAGACCATTTCAAAAATCACACGAACACAAAAAGGGGGGATAGAAGGGGGATTTATGGGGGGGGAGAAGGGGGGGGAAAGGGGAAAAAAAGGGGGGGGGAAAAATATATGGTAGTGGTAGGTGTGGCAAAACAAACAATTTTTGGAAAAGGGGGACTGCCAAAAAAACTGGCGGGCCCCCCATTTGGAAAAAGAAAAAGGGGGGGGGAAAAAGAAAAAAAAAAAAAGAAAAGGGGGAAAAACAAGGCAAAAGAAAAAAAAAAATCCAAGGGAGGGGGAAAAAGGAGAAGGGGGGGAAAAAATAGAAAGGGGGGAAGGGGGAAAAAAAGGGTTTTTACGGTGTTCTGAAGTTTGGGAAAATTTTTAAAAAAAGTAATGGGAGGAAAAAATCCCGAGACAAAACCGGGTAAGATTATTAAGGGGGAAAAATTTTTTATAAGGGGGTTCAACCAGGCGGCGACTGTGGGGAAAAAAGGGCGGGGGGGGGCAGTTTTGGGAAAACCAAAATCAAAGGATGACTGGATCCCTGACATGACCCCCAAAAAAATTTGTGTTGGAAAAACACTATTTTTGTGCTCCTAAGTCTGGGGCAGAAAGAGATCGGCCAGTTTCTCCAAAGTACTGAAGAAAGGAAAAGGGGAAAAAAAAAGAGTGGCACCCGGAGAATCCCATTGAGGGGGAAAGGGGGGGGATTAACTAGATTAGTGCGAAAGAAGGGAAATTTTGGGGAAAAAAAGTTTTAAGGGCCCCAAGGGAAAGGGGGAAAAGGTTTGGGGGAAAAAAGACCAGAGATGTAGGGAAGGCAGAGGACAGGAGAGTTCCCAGGATGGGGTTTAGGAAGAAAAAATCCGTTTGGGAGAAAGCAGAATCTATGAAAGGGGAAGGAGCAAGGGGGAAAAATGGATTATGGGGGAAAAAATTTCTCTTCAAGGAACTGAGGATCACAATGCGGAAGGGAAAAGGGAATAAAAACACTTTTCTTGACAGAGGACGCATGAAAAAAAGAATGAATGTACATGCCACTGTGCATGGGTTTTTGGGGTCCCGGAAAGGAAAACCGTAACTGAGGGGGCTGAACATGCCCACAAGAAAGTGGGGGAGGGGTAAATGGAGGAGTAGTGGAGTAGAAGGGAGTCATCATTTAGAAAAGACTGCAATAAGCTGGGCCCAGGAAGGGACAAGAACACATAGGGGAAAAATTGAAAAAAAATAAAGGACAAAACAAGACAAAAAACATGACATAAATATGTCCCCCGCCCGTTACAGGTTTTGCCTTTCCTTAAATTGCACAGTAGCATTCACAAATTTTCTTATCATGCCTCTTTCAAGAAAATGTTCTTATCTCCCTCTTTCTCCGTGCCTCCGCATTTTGATCCTCATTTCTTGAAGAAAATTTTCCACTCTTCTAATTCTTTTTCCCCCCTTTTACCCTTCCCATTTCATAGACTGCTTTCTCTGCAAACGGACTTTCTTTCCCCCAAACCCCTCTCAAAAACTTCCTGCCCTCTGCCCCCTCATCTCTGGTCTTTTAATCTCACAACCTCCCTTCCTTTAGACATCAAACTTCCCTTTTGCCAGACTAACCCCTTGCACTAACTATTAATCCTCCCTCCCTCTATAGATTCTCCGGGTATTTATTTTGCTCCTCCTGTCCTCTTCAGTATTTTGGAGAAACTTCCCGATTTTTTGACAGTTTGGGGGAGCACAAAATAGTGTTATTTCCCGAACTTTTTCTTTTCTGTCATTCAGAGATCACAGTCATCCTATTGATTGGTCTTCTGCTAAAACTGTTCCTCCCCCTTTTCACAGTCGCCTGGGTTGAATCCTCCTTCACAATTTTCCTTGAATCTTGCCCTGGCTTTGTCTCTGTGAGCGCCCCCATTATTTTTAAACCCCAAAATTTTTGAACCCTGTAAGGGCCTTCCCCCTTTATCTTTCCCCCTTCCCCTTTTTTCCCCCTTCCCTTTGGGTTTTTTCTTTCTTTTTTTGCTATATTTGTCCTTTTCTTTTTTTTTTAATTTTTTTTCCCCCTGTTTTTGCCTTCCCTAGGGCCCCATTCTTGCAGGCTCCTTTTTCTAGAATATGTAACCACTACTACTACTACCCAACTACTACCCCCAAATTTCCCCCCTCTACCATTTTCTTGTGCCCTCCCTGTCCCCGCCTTTAAAACCCTTCACCGGCCTTTTGTTGGGTGTTTGTAAATGGCCAATCGGACCGAACGTGGTAAGCTTTTTCCCATATGGGGGGTTTGTTTTAAAAAATTTTGTTGGGCAATTCCAGCCCCCCCCGGTCACCTTTTAATTTTTGGTGCAAATATTAATTTTGGGGTCACCACACAAAAAATAGCTTGGGGCGTGTAGTGGAAAAACCCCATTCATAAAGAAGAGGTAAAAAGGCTCTGGCAGGGGAGAGAAAAAAAGTAGGCCAGTGAAAGGAGGGGGGAGCTATATACCCCTCCCACAACAGGTGAGTACAAAAAATTGAGTACACACAAAAAACACACACACACACACCCCCACACACACACACCCAACACCCCAACCCCCCCAAGTCCCCCAGGGCCACTTTTGGAAACGGGTTGAAGGTTTGGTAAAAATGCGATGGAATCACAAAAAAATTTTGAAAGGGAATGAAAGAAGGGGTGAGAAGCCCCAGAAATAAAGGGTAAAGCTAAACTCAATGAGGCAATAACAGCGCAATCTTCCCCAGGGATATCAGATCCTGAGGAAAGAAGGGCAGGGGGGGGGGGGGTCCCCCCATAAGGAACCACTGGAGATTGAAGAAAAGGGAAGGAGGTGTGAGAAAGGGGGTTTTTAGTAGGCCATCCCCTCTGGGGGCACAAGATGGTTTTAGTGATGAAACCCACCAAGATGGGGGGGAGAAATTGGGAAGAAAAGGCAGGGGGGGGTTCCGGGGATGGGATTAACCCGGGGACTGGGAAAACCCAAAAACCTTGGGGCCCCAAACATAAAAAACCCAAAGATGGGGTTAACCGAAAAATTAAAAAGGGGGCACCCAGAAAAAGAGGAAACAACAGAAGGCTGGACCCCATTCACCTGAAATCAGACAGGGGATAACCCCCCCAGGGGCCCCCCCCCGGGCCAGGACCAAAAGGGGCGGCTTTGGGGTAAGTAGACACATGGAGGGAAAAAAAGGGACTGAAAAAAGACAAAAAAGTTTAAAAGGGGATAACAGGGGAAAACCTGCAGGATTTTTGTAAAAGGAAGGGAACAGTAAATGAAAGATGAATACATAGAAAAAATGAAGGAGGCAGGGAAGGGTTTTTCCCCCCAAAAAAAAATTTGGAACCGGGGAAAAGCCCCTGGTTTCCCAAAAAGGGGCAGGAGGCAAAGACTTAGAGTGTCAGAGAATGGAAAAGGCGAAGGCAAAAAAAACCCCCTAAACGAGATTGTGAGGCTAGAAACAGTCGCAAAGGGAAAAGGGGGGCCCCAAACGCACAAAAATGACATAGCATCGAAAGAAAAGTCTGCCCCAAACTGTGTACATCACATCAGAAGGCAGAAAACAGTCAAGGACCAGGTGATGGGTGGGGGAAAAAATGGGAACTCAAAATAACGATCAGGGTATGTGAAAACTCAATTTAGGTTTGGAATATTCATAGTGGAGGAGGAAGGCGCTGGATAGAGGGCAGGGGATCCCCCGGAATGTATCAAGTGGAGGACATACATCCTAAGGGGGGAAAACCCATCCATACCTCAAAGAGGGTGGACAATTCTCCCCTTGGTACTTTGGGAAGGAGCTGGGTACTGAGGTTCCCCAAACCTAATATTCAAATCCCCTTGAAAATGGGCAGCTACCGGGTTTGGGAAAAAAACTTCCCCATCTTTAAAATAGGGAAAAAAAGGGCACTAAACTATGAGTTACTTTTTATAGTGTGAAATTTGGGAAAAAAACATCGGGGAAAAAATGGTGGGATCGGGGCTGAACAGATAATAAAAACAGCGCTGGATTCACGGAAGGGAAATCCTGGGGAAAAAAATCCGGAGTTCTAGCAAAGTAAAGGGGAAAGGGGAAAAAGGGGGGGGTTGATTGCATTTTTCCTAGACTGGGGGGCCTTCGACACAGTTCCTCTTGAATTAAAAAATTTGGGGAAACGCTGAAAAGGAAAGGGGGCCTGGAATGGATCGGGGAAATCTCACAGGGGAAAAAGGGGCCCTGCATGATGAGGTATCCCGTGGGCGCCTGTGACGGCGGGCTGCGGGGCGGGCCATCCTTCCCCCTTTTTGGTATATGGGAATGACAGGGGACGGGGGGACTCAGAAGTGTCTTTTAGAAGGTAAAAATGGGGAATCACCGGATGAGGCCCAAAAGGGACTTAAAAGGGGGACAAACTTTGGGGGCAAACCTGGCCTAATTTAACCCCAAAATCAAAGTCATGAAGATCGGAAATTCAAAGAACCGCCAGAGTACGGCTAGGTGGACAAAATAAATGTTAAAAAAAAAAACCTTTGGGGGGAAATTAAACCGCATTCTCCAAAGAAATTTTAACCGAAAAGGGGGGGAATATGGGCAGGGAAAAAACCCAAATTATTTGTTATTAAAAAAATCTTCAAACACTGTACACCTGTCTCAGGCCCAAATGATATCGCAAGTCTGGAACCCCACCTGGTCAACCCCTCAAGAAATGAGAAGGTGCAAGGGCAGGAGTTCCACAACTCAGGGTGTCCAGGGAAAAAAGGGAAAAAGGAAAAAAACTGGAGGACAAAAGGGGTTTGGGAAAGGGAAATTGGACATAAAAAAACCGGGGGAACGACAAGGTAGATAGTGACAGGAAGTTCCAGAGCGGTAACACAGAAAAAAGGGGGCACAACTGGAAGCTGAAAAAATCAGATAAGTCAAAGGGGGGTTGGGGGCATTTTTCAGATAGAAAAAGTTAGTAAGTGGAATAGTCTGGGGGGTTTTTATAGTGGGGCAGGAACCATTCATAAAATTTTAAAAAAAAGGATGGTAAAGCCCATTGGGGGGAAGAGAGGAGAACGTGGCGGAAAAGGCCCCAAAAAGGGGGGGCCCCAACTGGGGCCCGACCCTGCAAAACCCAATTAGGTGAGTACAATTAGGTGGTCCACACCCAAGGGTTTTGAAATTTTGCAGGGAGAGTGACCAGCGGCCAGTAAAGAGGCGGGGCCCCGGGCCTGACCGCCCCCCCCAACCACAACTAGGTGAAAAACAATAGGGGCCCGCCCCAAAAGGTGAAGGGGCACACACACAAAGGGGGCCCCCAGGAGGAAAAAGGTCAGAGGGGGTGATAACGACATACAAAATCGAGGAATTAACAAGGTTGGGGAGGGGGAGGATTTTTTCCCCAGAGGGGAAAAAGAAACAAAATAAGAAGCAAGCTAGGAGTCAAAAAGGTGTTAAAAGGAAGGGGTTTCCCCTTACCATCCCCAGAAATTGTAAAGTCTAGAGAAAATTGGGGCGGGGCCATACATAGTTTTAAAAAGAGGGAAAAAGGCGGGCCCGGGGAGGGGCAGAACCCGGGGGCGGAACGAAAGAGGCGGGGCCAGGACCTGAGTCTGACCCCGGGGAAACCCCAATTAGGTGAGTACAAAGGTAGAAATATACCCCAAAATTAACACACACACACAAAAAAAATTTTTAACCACACAAGAGATTGTGAAAAATGGAGGACCAGGCAGGGTAACCGGGAAAAAGGACTACAATGGATCAGGGAATACCTGTCAGGAAGACAGCAGCGAAAAATTGGGGGCGTGGCGAGGTGTCAGAGGGGGGCCCGGGGACGAGTGGGGTTCCAGGGGGGGAGTCCTAGGACCGGTGCTGCCCCGGGATATTGGGCAACCGGAAAAGGGAAAGACTCCGAAGTGTCTCTTTTTTAGATGATGTGAAGTTGATGAGAAGAATTCAAATCAAACGGGAAAGGGGGAACCACAAACTGATTGGGGAAAGGTGCAATCTTGGTCCAGCAAAAATTTGGTCCCCGGGGGGTTCCAACCCCCACCAAGTGCAAAGTCATGAAGGTTGGGGGGAAGGGGCAAGGGGGCAGATGGGTACCCGGGGGCCGGGGGCACAAACCTCAATCAAGGAAAAAGATCTTGGGGTGAGTATAACACCAGGCAAATCTCCAGGTGCCCTCAACCAAATAACTGCTGAGCATATGGGTAGAAACCTAAGAACAGCATTCCAACACCCAAAAAGAATCGTTAGGACCCTGTACACTTTGGGGGTTTTTAATACTGGGATGGCACCAGTTTGGAACCCACACCTAGAAGCACAAAAGTAGAGAAAGTGCAAGGGTTTGCAACAGATAGTCCCGGAGCTAAGGGGTTGTCCACCATGAGAGGGTTAAAGGAAATCGACCAGGAACAGGACAGGAAAAGAGAGGGGGACTAAAAAAAAGATACTGAAAGGAAGACAAATAAAAAGACAAACGTTCCAGAGATGGGACAAAAAAGGGGGACAAAAAGTTGGAATTTTTGACTCAGATGAATCAAGGAGGAGGAGTATTTCTTCAGTCACAGAGGGTCGGAAGTGGAATAATTTGGGGCGATGCTTGGGGGGTTCCATAATAGCTTTGCAGAGTTGTAAAGCTCATGGCGCGGGGGAGGACCCAGGGCGGCCAGTGAAGAGGCGGGGCCAGTACCCATGACTGACCCCTGCAACCACAACTAATGAGTAAAACCCATGTGAGAAAGTAACTCACGCTCCTCCCTGGGGCCAGGTCCAATGGTGCTGAGCTTTGAGCATTGAGAGCACAGATGGAGAGGAAACGGTCCCGAAAGAGACAAACCAGACCTTAAAAAGAGGGGACTACAGGGTATGAGGACTTTCCTGCAGGAGTTCTGTGGAAAGGGAAATGGAAGGACAATCAGAAATGAAATGATGGAATACATAGCGACAAAGTGCAGGGGGGAGAGGAAGGTTTTATACCCAAAGGAAAAGATTAAATGGGAAGCCCCAGAAAAAGCCCCTGGTTTACCCAAAGGCAGGAGGCGAAGACTCAAGTGTCAGTGAATGGAAAATACAGAAGGCAAAAGAACCCAAGTAAACAAAGAATTAGTCGAAGAGCTAGAAACAGTCCCTGCAGGTACGGGGGGGAGGCCCAGAAACGCACAAAAAATGACATAGCATCAAAAGTCAAGTCTGACCCAAAACTGATGTGAATCACATCAGAAGGAAGAAAAATGATCAAGGACCAGGTGATAAAGCTGAGGAGAGAAGGGGGAAAACCCCCAAAAGGGATGATCAAGAGGATGTGAGGGCTCAACTGGGTTTAAGGAAGTATTCACAGTGGAGGCAGGGCCAGCGGGGTAGACAGGGCGGGGTGCGCTCCAACAAGGGAGTTTTGGCTGGAGGGTATACACACAACTGGGGGGGAGGTGAAGCAGTTACTCAGGCCTTGATACCTCAAAGGCGAAGGTCCGGACAATATATCCCAGGTCCTTCAGGAAAGTAGGTTCGAAAAACCATAATATTCAACACATCCCTTGAAACTGGGCAGCCACGGATATGGAAAAAGGCCACTGTCCCCATCTTTAAAAAGGAGACAGAAAAAAAGGCACAAAACCCATAGACCGGTATCACTTCGTGAAGTTTTGGGGTTTGGAGAAAATCAAACAGGAAAAAATGGGGAACATCCGGAGCAGAAAAGGAAATCGAGCAGACGCGGATTCAGGAAGGCAAATCCTGTTAACAAACCTCCCGGAGTTCTTGATAAGGGACCAGAGGAAGGCAAAAAGAGCAAAGGGGGGTTGACTGATTTTCTGGATCAGGGAAGGCTTGACACAGTTCCGCATGAAAACTGTTAAAAAGTTGGAAGACCATATAACCCGGAAGGGCACTGGAAAAGGATAAGGGAAACCTCCAGGGGGGCAAAAGGTAGAGTGGAGGGGGGTATCAAGTGGGCGCCGGGGACGAGCGGTGTTGCAGGGGTCAGTCCTAGGACCGTGGTTTTTCCTTGGCATATGTGGAAACATAGCGGATGGGATGACCATAAGTGTCTCCCGTTCCAGAAAGAATTGAAATTAATGGGAGAACCCCACGGATGAGGACCAAGAGGACTTAAAGAGGGCATGGACAAGCTTTTAAATTCTGGTTTTAAAACTGGCTTCAATTAACCACAAACAAATTTATGAAGATGGAGAAATTCAAAAAGACCGCTGACAGAGTACAGGCTAGGTGGACAAAGGCTACAAACCTCGGAAAGGAGAAAGACCTTGGGGTGAGTATAACCCGCAGTTTCCGGAAGCAAACTTAACCAGATAACGGCGGCATATGGGCGACTGGAAAACCCAAGATTGCGTTCTTTACCTTAACAAGGAATCGTTCAAGACACTGTACACCCGGGGGTACGTCAGGCCCATACTGAGTATGCAGCACCAGTCTGGAACCCACACCTTGGTCAAGCAGTCAAAAAAGGGGAAGGTGCAAAGGTTTGCGAAAGGTTAGTTCCACAACTCAGGAAATTCCATGAAGAAAGGTTGGGAAAAGGGACTAACAACACTGGAGGACAGAAGGGTTAGAGGAGCATGATAATGACATACAAAATACTGCGGGGAATCGACAAGGTAGATAGTGACAGGAAGTTCCAGGCGGTAACACAGAAACAAGGGGACACAACTGGAAGCTAAAAACTCAGATAAGTCAAAGGGATGTTAGGAAGCCCTTTCTTCAGCCATAGAGAGTTAGGAAGTGGAATAGTCAGCAAAGATTTGTGGGGAGGAACCATTCAAGTTTTAAAACAAAGTATGATAAAGCTCATGGAGCAAAAGAGCAGAGACACAGAGCGGGGCAGGAAGAAGCAGGGCCAGGGCTGAGCCCCGGCCCGGGAACTAAAATTAGGTGAGTACAATTAGGTAGTACACACACCCACCAGGATGATAAAACCCCCTAGCGCAGGAAGTGACCCAGGGAGCCAGAAAGAGGCGGGGCCAGGAGCCATGACTCCCCCTGCAACCACAACTAGGTGAGGGAAACTAGGTAAGGGACAACAAGGTGAGTAAAAACCCAATAGGACTAACAACACTGGAGGGAAAAAGGGGGCAGAGGGGGACATGATAACACATAAAAATACCGGGAATCGACAAGGTAGAAGGGACAGGATGTTCCAGAAGGGGGGAACACAGAAACAAGGGGAACAACTCAAGCTGAAGACTCAGATGAGCAAAGGATGTTAGGAAGCATTTCTTCAGCCACAGAGTAGTCAGGAAGTGGAAAGTCTAGAAAAGAATAGTGGAGGCAGGAACCATAAAGTTTTAAGACGGATGATAAAGCCCCATGGGGGAGGGAGGGCAGAGACCCGGGAAAACGGAAGGGAAGGGGGGCCAAAAAGCTGAGTCTCACCCTCAACCCCCCAATTAGGTAATACAATTAGGTGAGCAATAAAAAAATTTAACACACACACACACAACACAAATTAACACACACACAGTTCCACACAAGAGATTAGTGCAAAAACAGGACCAACAGGGGTAAAGGGGAAAGGATAAAGGATCAGGGAATACCTGTCAGGGCAGCAAGAATCAAATGTGGCGAGGTGTCAGGAAGTTTGGGGCCCGGAGATTTAGGGTTCCACAGGGGGTCCGGGGGCGGTGTTTTTCCTTTGGGGGTATGGTTGACTTTAAGGGAATGGGTCCAAGGTCCTCTTTATTTAGAAATTGATGAGAAAGAATTCAATCAGACGGAAGGGAACTACCAGGATCTGGGGCAGGCGCAATCTTTGGGGCCAAATTGGCTCCTGGAGTTCAACCCACCAAGTGCAAAGTCATGAAGATTGGGAAAGGGGAATGAAGACCGCAGATGGGACAGTCTAGGGGGCCAGAGACCAAACCTCAATCAAGGAAAAAGATCTTGGGGTGAGTATAACACCAAAATCTCCTGAGGTGCACATCAACCAAAAACTGGCCCCGCAGCATATGGGGCCTAGCAAACCTGAAAAAGATTCCAAAAAATCTTAATAAAGGAGGACCCTGTACACTTTGTACTTAGGCCCATACTGGAGATGCAGCCCAGTTTGGGAAAACCCCACCTTTGCCAAGAGAAAAAGCAGAAAGTTTCAAGGGTTGAACAAGACTTTGTCCCGGGTAAAACCTCCCTAAGAGGGAGGGAAAGGGGAAATGACAAGCACTGGAGGGAAAGGAGAGAAAGGGGGACAAAAGTAAAAAATATAAGATAATGAGAGGAATTTGACAAAGGGAAAAACAGAAATCCAAAAAATTTTGGGAAAAGGAACAAAAAAGGTTAATTTTAAGCCAAAAATGAATCCAGGAGATGTTAGGAAAAATTTCCACACAAAAGTGGTCGGGGAAATGGAATAATTTTAAAGGGATGTAGTGGGGCAGGTTCCATACATAGCTTTAAAGAGGTATGATAAACTTCCCTGGCGCCAGGGTGACCCAAAGGTGGCCAGTGAAGAGGGGGGGCCAGGAGCTGCTCGGCCCCTGCAACCAAACTAAGAGTAAACATGTGAGAAAAGAACTCCCCTTTTCCTGGAGCCAGCCCTCCATAGGGGCTGGGGTTTAGGTCAGAGAGGTAAGATAAAAAGTCCTGAAAGAAAACAAACATGAAGGAATTGGGGAGGGGGACCTTTCCCAGGAGGTTCTTGGAAAAGGAATGGAAACGCAACGAAATGATGGAATAAAATGGCAAAAGGCAAGGAGGTAGAGGAACGGTTTTATACCCCAAAGAAAAGATTAAATGGGAAGACCAAAAAAGCCCCTGGACCCAAAGGGCAGGGGGCAAGACTCAGAGTGTCAGGAATGGAAAAGGTCGAAGGCAAAGAACCCAAGTAAAAAAAAGAGATTAGTCGAAGAGTTGAAAAGGATACAGGTACCCCAGGAGGCAGAAACAGCACAAAAAATGACATAATCAAAGTTAAAAATTTTGACCCAAAACTGGGGTGACAGTCACATCAGAAGGAAAAACAACAAACAAGGACCAGGTGATAAAGCTGAGGGGGAGAAGATGGGGAATCACAAAATAATGATCAAGAGGAGAGGAGCTCCCCCTCGAGGTTTAAGGAATATTCACAGTGGAGGCAGGAAGCCAGCTGGGTAGACAGGACGGGGTGCGTCTCCAACAAGGGATGTATCAATGCCGGAGGATAACACAACCCGAGGGGGAGGTGAAGAGTTACTCAGTGACCTTGATACCTCAAAGGCGATGGGTCCGGGGCAATATATCCCCGTGGGTCCTTCGGGGAAGGAGCTGAGGTTCTGTTTCCATAATATTCAAAACATCCCCTTGAAACTGGGCAGCTACCTGAGATATGGAAAAGGCCAAAGAAAAAAAGAAAAAGGCACTAAACTATAGACCGGTATCCCCGTGTATAGTGGAAAATCTTGGAAAATCATCAGGAAAAAAAGGGGAAATCTGGAGGAAAGTAATTTAACCCGACAGCAGGTTCAGGGAAGGGTTTTTGTGTAAAACCTCCTGAAATTCTAAGGATAAATAAACAGAGGAAGGGGAAGAGGCAAAAAGGTGAAGTTAATTTTCCTGGATCAGGAAATTAAAGTTCCTATGAGATTTGTATAGAAGTTGGAAGACCTAGGGTATAACAGGAAGGGCACTGGAATGGATCAGGGAATACCTCACAGGGAGGCAAAACGGGTTGGTGCGTGGTAGGATCCGTGGGCGCTGGGGGACGAGCGGGTTTTCTGGGGTATCCTAGGACCATTTTTGGCATATGTAATGACATGACGGATGGGAAAAGACTCATAAGTGTCTCTGTTCCAGATGATGTGAAATTAATGTGGGGGAATCACTCAGATGAAGAGGAAGCATGACTTCAAAGAAACTGGGGCAAGCTTGACATCCTTTACAAGGCCTCAATTTTCCCCACCAAATGCAAAGTATGAAGGTGGAGAAAGGCAAAGAAGACCCGAAGAAAGGGTAAATGGACAAGGCTACAAACCTCATCAAGGAGAAAGACCTTAAGGTGAGTATAACAAAGCATTCCCGGAAACACACTTCAACCAGATAACCGCCGGAGCATATGGGGCTGGCAAACCTAAGATTAGCGTTATTACCAACAAGGAATCGTTCAAGACACTGTACACCGGGGCGTCAGGCCGATACTAGGCATGCAACACCAGTCTGGAACCCACATTGTCAACAATTAGGAAATTAGAGAAAGTACAAAGGTTTGCGATAAGGCCAGTTCCACAACTCAGGGGACTGTCCTATGAAAAAAAGGTTGGGGAAATAGGACTCCACTGGAGGACAGAAGGGTTAGAGGAGACATGATAATGACATACAAAAACTGCGGGAACTGAAAGGTAGTAGTGACAGGATGTTCCAGAGAGGAACACAGAAACAAGGGAAAACTGGATGCGGATAGATGGAAAAGGATGTTAGGGATTTTTCAAACAAAGTGTAGGAATGGAATATCTATTAAAATTTATAGTGGAGGGGGAACCATAAAATAGTTTTAAGACAAGGATATAAAGCTTGGAAGGAGGCAGAGATCAGTAAGGGACAAAGAAAAGGCGGGGAATTAGTCTCGACCCCTGCAACCCATTGGTGAGCTTGGTGAGTAACACACACACTAACACAGGAAAAGAGGGATCACATCAGGAACAATCAGAAATGAAAAAGGAAGCAAGCTTTATGAAAGCCTAACAGACCACAGCAGTAAGGGGAAAAAAGAAGGGAAAGGGCAAGCCCTGGGCCAAGGGATAACAGAAAGGAAAGAGATTGAAGAAAGGAAAGCTGCAATGGAGGCAACTAAATCGAATCAATACATAAGGACAGGCATGGGAGAATGAAAAAGAAAGATGTTTTGATTATGGTCTCCCGTAAGCTGAAGGAAACTTATAAAAAGAAGAAAGGGAAAATACAATTGAAAACATCGAAAGTATAGGAGAAGATGACATGACCCAGCTGGCAAATTTTCCGAGAAGGGGTTTTTAAGAGGAAGAATCCGCCAATAAAAGGATTTTCAAGGCAGAATTGACTCTAAAGGATCCCAGGAAAAAGCAAGACTAAGGGATATATCAGAGTACCAGAGGGTGTATCTCGACCTCGACAGAACACAAGAAACTGAAAGAGAATTCAAAAGATAAAAAGGAGGAAAGAGATATGGGCAGGAGAACCCAGACTCAGGAGGAAGCCCAAATACAAGCACCTTCAGATGTCCTCCAGCCTGGACAACCCCAAATCAAACCAAACAACCCAACCCAAAACACACATGCCATTTCCCAATGCTTCCACCCACCTCATTACAAACTCCACCTTCACCAACCACCATAGTTTCCTCATCAGGTCTCCCCTTTCCCAACCCCAACGACCCCCGACCACGGAAATTTGAAAAAATTTAAGGTTTGGTATACAAATGCAGATGGTATAACAAATAAATGTGAGAGTGGCATGAAAGAATAAAGGAGACATCCCAGACATAATAGCACTCACAGAAACGAAACTCACCAGGATGATAACAGATGCAATCTTTTCCCCCGGGTATCAAATCTCAGGAAAGATAGAGGGACAGAGGGAGGAGGAAGGACTGCTCATTAAGAACCGGTGGGATTTGAGGAAGTGGAAAGGAATGGATGGAATGGGCGAAAGGGACTACATAGAAAGGGAAAAATTCAGTCTGAGGCATAAGGTGGTAATTGCTGATGTACAACCCCACAGAATGCAGAAGGCCCCAAAGGAAGAATGCTAAAACAGAGCAATGGTAGACACACTAGCAGGTGGCCAGAAGAGCCACATGGGAAGCAAAGTTACTGTTATGGGTGATTTCAATCACAAAAGGGGATTGATGGGAAAACCTGGAGCCCCCTGGAGGTCCTGAATCATGGAGACCAAGATGATGGATGTGTACTGAAAACCCATGCATCAACATGTTAGAACACTACCAAGAGAGAGGGGGGATGATCCAGCAAGACTGGACCCAGTATTCACCTTGAGTAGTTCGGACATTGAGAATCACATGAAGGCCCCTTGGACCCAGTGATCATTTGGTTCTGGTTTTGATTATATAGTTGAGTTACAAGTGGAGAGGGAGCAAAAGGAAGGAGAAACAAACTACAAAAGGGACTACACGGGGCATGAGGAACTTCCTACAAGACGTTCAGTGGGAGAGAGATTCGGAAAACAGTAAAAGAAATGATGGAATATGTAAAACCAAATGAAAAGAGGCAGAGGAGAGGTTTTCCCCAAGGAAACAGATGAGGAAGACAGAACGAGGCCTTGGTTCACCCAAACAAGTGCAAGAGAATGGAAAAAGTACAGAAGGACAAAGGACCCAGGAAAATAAAGATTACCCGAAGGCCAGAAACGAATATTAAGGGTAAGAAGGGGCCCTCAAAATAGAAAAGATATAGCATCAAAAGTCAAGTCGGGACCAAAGCTGTTGTACACCCAACATCAGGAGGAAAACAACAGTCAAGGACCAGGTAATCAGGCTGGGGAAGGAAGGTGGGAGTTCACAAGAACCCAAGAAGTATGTGAGGAGCTCAACATGAGATTTAAGAAGTATTTACAGAGGCAGGAGGAAGGGAATTCAGAATGGAGGTATACCAACAAGGGGCTGGATGAAATACACACAACCGAGGAGGAAGGGGAAGAAGCTGTTTTGGAACTCGATCCTAAAAGCGGTGGGACCTGGGAAACATTTCTCCGTGGGTCCTTAGAGAGGAGCAGAGATGTTTAAATGTCCACTAACAAAAATCTTCAACACTTTCCCTTGAAACGGGCAACCCTGAGGTGTGGAAGATGGCAAATGTAGTCCAAATTTTTTAAAAAAGGAGACAGACACGAGGCATTAAACTACAGACCTGTGTCACTGACGTGTATATACAAAGTCATGGAGAAGATACAAGAGATGGGGGGCCCAAAACAAAGCTTTTAAACGACAACCAGCACGGTTTCAGGAAGGAAAACCCGGTTTTCAAACCTCTGGGTTTTGGGGAATAAACAGAAGTAAAACCGAGAGAGGGTGGATGATTTCATTTTTTGGCTGCAAGAAACTTCACACAGTTTTCCCAAAAGGTTTAAAAAAATAGAGGATCAAGCACAGAAAGGAAAGGGACAATGGATCAAAAATATTGAAAGGGGGCAACAACGAGTCATGGACGTGGAAAAGGGGTCAGAGGGGGACCGTGACGAGTGGGGTTCCCGGGTCATCCAGGCCCGCTGTTTTGGTATATGTGAATGACATAACGGAAGGATGACCGTGTCCCTGTTTGAAGGTGATTTAAAAAAATTAAATCATTGAGGATCAGGAGGACAAAAAGACCCAGACAGGCCAACCCGGCCCCGTAAATGGGTCCTTTAATTTAACCCTGCCAAATTTAAAATCATGAAATCGGAAAAGGGAAAAAAACCCAGACAGAGAAAAAGG
>WNWK01039097.1:0-17617 GCA_009830355.1 Cherax destructor
CCCTAAAACCCTTAAAAACCCTTCTCTTGGACACATTCGGGAAAATTTTTCCCCCAAGCAGGCTCATTGTCCTGGTTTCCTGGTCTTATCTAAAAAATTTTTTGTGGATATTAGGGGTGCCCAGAACTCTCTTAGGGTCAATTCAGCCCCCGGGAAATTTCCCTTTGAAGCTTTTTTTTGGTGTGATTTAAAAAGTTTGAAATGCCTGCTGGCCCGGGGGGCCCCGGGAAAGGGTTTTGGTTTTGGGGACAAAAACCACTGTGATGAAATAAAACCCCTCAAAAAATTTGGGTTTTTCCCCAAGTCTGGAGGATGAGCAAAACATTGTCCATTACCGGGGAGACACTTGAATGGCAATTTTTTTTTCAGGGGGTATTTCTTCACAGGGGGGCCCAAAACCCCTTCACTGCCCCACTAAATTTTAGCCTCATGACCCATGCCTTATTTTAGCCTTCCATTTACACACAATTTACCCCTTTGACATTGTTTTCTTGAACACTCTGGGATTTTCAGGTGATACCCAGTAAATGCTTCACTTTAAATCCCCACTAGCATTATCCAGAAAAAAAATTGCCTACCCCTTAAGGCTTGTGTCCTGGCACCCCCTTTTTTCCTCCTGTGTGCTGGGGGTCCTCTTTGGTTTTTTCAAAAAAAGGGGCCTGTTTCCCAAATTGAACACTTTTTGGGGGGAAAATACTTCAGCCTCTACATACCCCTTAATTCATCAATGTTCTTGGCCCCCTTTTTGTCTGAACTTGCACCCCCCCTGCCACCACACTGTGTATGCCATTAAACCTTCTTGAATCTGTGTGTATAGCCTTTGCTGGTTAAAAACTCACCCCCATTCCGGCATTTTCTTTACAAGATCCGCATGCAATTGCCTTGCCTTTTCCAAATTTTCGCCTCCACAACACTATTTCCCCCCGACTGTTTTCGTTGATCCCACCAACAACAACTTCTCAACATCTTCGATTTTTTTCGATCTCTGTTTCATTAGGTTTACCTTTTTTGCAACATCAGCTTCCTTGATTTCTTTTTTCTTCCCCGGAGGGGCTGATCGTTGATTTGGACTTCTCTTTAAACCTGGTGGGGCGGGGCCCCCGTCGCCACTTTTGAATTTTTCTGAGTTCTTTCTTGAATTCTATCATTTTTTCTCACCTTCTTTCCCAAAAGGGGGGGTTGGGGTGCAACTTTCTTTATATTCTTATTTAAAAATTTTCCAAGCACAAAAAAAAGAATTATTACAAAATTTTCTGAAGAATGCATGGAATAATGCTCATGTGGCAAAGGAGACTTGAATCAAAAACGTATGAGCGGACGCGTCGGGGGACGGCGATTTCCGCGGTGTACAAAAAAGGGGGGAAAAATTTTTAAAAAATGGTCGAAAACTGAATGGGTGATAACCGGACCCAGACAAAACCCCCGGGGTTTTTTCTGTATCTACATCAGTCAAGAAGGTAACACTTATGAAAGGTTTGGAAAATTAAGGCCAGACACAAATTCCCCAAGGGGGGGAAAAAGTGACTGCAATCTGAAGGAAGGGTGGGGATGTTGCAGCTCAGAGTCATCTGAAGTGTGATGTCAGTACACTTCTGGCAAGATAGTGATTAAAAAAAAGGGGTGAATGTGCCCCCTTTTTTTTTCTTCTGAAAAACCCCCTATCTGGCAGCTTGTTTAAACACACTATCATGGGGAATTTTTTTGATAGTGTTTTTTATTAATAACAATTTTAATCACAAAGAATTTTCTTTTCTTTTTTTTACCTGTGAGTACCCCATTTTTTTTACTCTCTGACCCTTCAAAACATCCTGAGTTTTCCCCAAAATTGGCACCCAAAAACCCCCCAAAAACCCCTTGTCTTTCTGAAAAATATAAAAATTTAAATTTTTTTTTTGCACTGATAATCTCCCCCATGACAGACAAATAAGTCATTTTAATAACTCAAAATTGGCCTGGGGGTTTTAATTTTTTTTCTGTCATAAAACCCTCATTTAAAAAACATGTTAACTTTTTTAATAAGTTGATCACAAAAAAAATTTATATCATGGCATGTACCTTTAGGGAAACCAACAAACTCATTTGAAGGTTCTGCTTTTTATCTTCTGCAGCTTCTTCAAAGCCTTCCTCTTGCACTTAAACTCTGCCTTAACCATGTCTCCTCCTGGTCAGGCCCTTTTCCTCCTCGCCTTCTGCTCCTCCTCTTCTTTTCTGGCCTCCTCTTCAGCCTTTGGAAAATTAAAACTTCTAAACACAATGATACCCCGTTGTGCCTGGCCCCCGGCATAACATCCCCCCCCAAAACCCCCCATCTAAGCATACAAAAAAATAACGACAGGCAAAATTTTTTCTATAATGAAAATTAAAAAAAAAAAAGGGGGGAGAAGGGTTTTCAATCCATGTAATATGGAAAGCATAGCATCTTCAACTCTCTAGCATGGGTTTAAACTTCACAATGTCACTACTTCACACCATGAAAAATATATCGGGGTTTAAAAAAATGGATTGTTCAGGAATCTGAGCAGACATTTTAAAAATTTTTTTTCACCATACATTTTTAGGAAGCCTTGAGTATCAACACTTTAAGGACATCCTAACCCCCCACAAAAGAAAGCTCCAGAAAATTAAGTCTCTTTAGGCAATGTTTAGTAACTTTTGAATTATATTTCTCTATATTTATATTTAAAAATTTTATTTCAAAATTTTTTTTTTCTATATTTTTTCAAGAATATTTTGTTTCCCCCAAATTTAATTTATCCCACTGATTCCTTTGACTCTTTGTAAAACGTATGATAGGGTGGATAGGGGGTTGGAATGTTGCAGGTGTATGGAGTAGGAGGTAGGTTACTGGCAGTGAAGGTTTTATGAGGATAGTGGGCTCAAGTTAAATGTGTAGGAGGGGTCTTTTCCCCCCAGTAAAAGTGGGCCTTAGACAAGGATGTGTGATGTCCCTTGGTTGTTCAATATATTTATAGATGGGGTTGTAAGAAAGTTCGGTTTGGGGCAAAGGGGGGGGGTTTTAAAAGAAAAAGTCAAATACAAAGGGGGGAGTTGTCACAGTTGTTTTTTTGCTGATGACACTGTGTTTTTTGGGAGATTCAAAAGGGGTTGCAGGGGTTTGGGGGGTTTAATTTGGTGGGGTGTGTAAAGAAGAAAATTGAAAGTGAATATGGAAAAAAAAAGGTGATGAGGATAAAAAAAAGATTAGGTGACGAAAGTTGGATATCAGTTTGGGGGGGAGAGAGTATGGAGGAGGTGAATGTTTCAGATTTTGGGGGAGTGGACATGTCACAGATGGGTCTATGAAGGATGGGGTGAATCATAGAATTGATGGGGGAAAAAGGGGGGGGGGGGACACGGTCTGTGGAGAAAAAGAACTTTGCCCGGGGGGAAAAGAAAAAAAGGGGGAATGTATGAGGTAGGGTTATCCCCTTTTTGGGGTTAAACATGGGTGTAATGTTGCAACGAGGAGAGGGCTGGAGGCAGTGGAGATTTTGTCTGGGTCTGGGGGTGTGAATATAATGCAGGGGGTTTTTTGGGGAAAATTGGAGGAGGTGCGGGTTACCAAAACTATTATCCAGAGGGGCTGAGGGGGGTTTTGAGGTGGTTGGTGTAGAAGAATGGGGAGACAGAATAACCAGTGTTTCTGTAGTGGGGGGAAGGCGGGGTGGGGGGGGGCCCCTAGGAAAGGTTGGGGGGGGGGGAAAAAGGAAGTTTTGTGTGGGGGGCGGATTTCCCAGAAAGTGGGTTTTTATAGGGTAAATGGAGAAAAAGGGGTTTTTTAAAACTTGGGGTGCTGTTGGGGTGTGAGCAATCATTTTGGGGTTCGGGGGAAAGGCGGGCCCCGGGCTTGAGTCCTGGAGATGGGAATACAGTGTCTGCACTCTGAAGGGGGGGGGTTTTGTGCAGTTTTTCTTAGTGTAAAGCACCCCTTGGGCGCGTGATGGGGTGAATGATGAGGGTTTTTTTTTTTTGGGCCCCCCTGCCTTGGTGGGAATGGGCCCCATTTTTAAAAAAAAAAAAAAAAAATCAATAGAAGGGAAAAAAAAGATAAATTAAATGTATTGTTACCGTAGCCCTAAAAAACAGAACAGTATTACCTCCCCTTCTCTTCCCGTCTGTCTTCGGCAGCTTTTCTGCCGTTCTTTCTTTTCTTCCTTTCCGTTCTTCTGCCGAAAATGTGCAATTTATAAAGACACAGAAATTTTAAATACCCATCTAAAGAAATATGATAATGAAATTTTTTCCCCAAAAGTGAAATAACAGAACTCATAAGGGGCGGAAAAATTTTAAGTCAAATAACAAGTGTTGAAATAGTACCCATGATTTTTTAAAATATTCGTGTATGAAATTTTTAATCAATAATTGTTTCTGTACAGTTTTATACAAAAAAATTTTTTAAAAACAATTTCATCAAATCCACATTTATCAATTTCCTGCTGAACTCATTTGTTCCCCATCTAAACAACACACTGAAAACTCTATCACATCCCCAAAGTTTGAAACGACCCCCGGCGGGAAGAACCATAAAGTCAATTATGTTTGGTGGCCTCTTTCCCCCCTTTTCCTCCATTCTACTATAATATGTATACCCTTTTTTTTTCCTCTTCAGTTTTTGGGCCCGATAAAGCCCCCAGTAAAAAACTTATTCAAGAAAAATTTTCCCAATTTAACTTTTTTTCCATACAGTGGACCCCGGTTTACGTATTTTGTAAACTCGAACAATTTTGTAAGTGTATTTTTTTAAGTGCTTTTTTTAATGTATTTTTAGGGGCTAAAAGGGGGAATCTTTTTTAAATTTTTTTTTGGGGGGAAAAAATTTTTTTTGGGAATACTTTAACAGCATTCTGGAGCAATTTTGGTGTTCGGGTTACTGTATGTATACTTGGCTGTTTCCCCTTTTTTATAAATCAAATCTGACACAGGTGATAAAAAAATTTAAAAATTTTTAAAGAACATTAAAAAACCCAATCAGTTGTCCCAAGAAAAAAGATGCACCCCTTTTTACCACTGTCCTTTTTGATTTTATGCTTTTATATTAGTAAGTGGACCCCCCCGGGGTTTTAAAAAATTCCCCCTGAAATCTGCTCAAGTGCCATTACCCCCGGGGGGTTTACTCCCCAAGGAAAAATTTCACATAGGTTAGTCTATTTCAGACCCCCAAAAATACACTTACAAGAAAACAAAATTTTTCCCCCAAATTTCACGATTTCGGTATTTGTTAACCGAGGGTCCACTGTATTTTATAAAAAATTTCAGGTTGGCCCTCACTAATCGGCATCATGGGAAAACCCCCAGGGTGCTAGATTAGTGATTTTTTCCATTTCAAAAGGGGGGTTGGTTAGAATACCCTTTTAACCCCCCAAAAAATTTATGGGCTTTTTTCCCCAAAATTTGCCCTATTTTTAGCCCCTTCCCTTATTCCAGTCTATCAAACTCATAGCTATTTCACTATTTCCTTTTATTCTGTTGACTGGTAAAAGCGGGCCCTTCACCTATTTCAACTAATCAATAGTGGTTATAAATTGGTAATTTGGCCAATTTCACAAAAAATTTTAAAAGATGCCAATTTAAAAAAAGGATCCAGAATAAAAAAGGGGCTTTCCCCAACACTGAAAAACTTTTTTTCTTTTCATTAGTCATGTCTCCGGGCCCCCCCTTATATTATGCTTGCTTTCCCCCTTTTAATTTTTATTCACAAAAAAATAGAAGATTTACTGTTATGCAGACTTTTGCTTTATTAAAATTTTATAAATAATGTCAACCCCCCCCGTGATTATGTATTGACCCTAGTTGGGAAAATTTTGGACAGTGCGACATTTATTTACTCTTGAACATCGGCAAAAAAGAACATTTCCCCTTTTGGGTTAATTTTTTAAAGGGGGTCCCCTGAAACCAAAAAAAAATCTCTTTCTGTAATATGTTTCCATTCTATCAAATGAGACCAAAAAACGAGAAAAAAAAAAACCATTCAAAAATACACCCAAAGTCGGGTTTACACCACAAACACGGTCACAGTTTTTTTTTCCTCATGCCTGTGTGCTGCTGGATTTTTTTTTGGGTGCACACTTCCCACAGACCTATTCTCCCTTTTTGTAGGCCAAACATTACTGGCCCCCCCTTCCCCTGAGCAGCTCATGGCGGGTTTTCCCAAAAACCTTATCTTTTTTTGGGCAATGTACAATGTATGTGGTTTAAAAAAAAAAAATTTCTTTCATTGTTTTGGGAAACCCTGGCTAGGGCTAAAGTGAGCAGGTTAAACAAAAAAAAGAAAAAGAAATTGGAAACATGCAGCAAGTGAGCCACCAAACATGCGGCAGGTTGGTGGGGACCCGGTTTGAAATTATGCTCCCCGTGTGCTGGATTACGGTTTCCAGATTAGTGATAGCCAACCTGTACAAACCTGGTTGTAATATTTGGTGTCCATTATGACTATCACAGCCAGTCATACTATTCACTTTACAAAGGGTTAAAAATCAAAGACAAGGCCCCTATTTTAATGCAACAATGTAAAGACTAAATAACAGGGCATTCTACCATTATAAAAAATATTTTTAAAATTTTCTTAACAAATATGAAATTTTTAAATAAATTTTTGCCTCTCTGAAAATCTTCTTTCTGCCTTGCTTGGGCTTTGCCAATTTTTCTTGCCAATTATGCAGGTCGTAGATAGATTGAAGAGCACTATCGCATCTGTGGGCCCCCCTGGGCCCATTTGGCCAATTCCATTCCAAACCAATCAAATTTGTGACTATTTCACTAGTATCCCTTCTATTCTATCTAGTGAGCACAAAAACTGCCTGGTTAACCCCAAAACTATCCTAAAATAAAAGTTGATAATGGGTTTTACACAAAATTCAAAAATTAAATTAAAACTCCAAAATAAATGTTGTTGAGCCCAGCCAAACATGAAGCAGACCTAGCACAACACTGTTCAAAATCATTGAAATCAACACTTTTCCAAGTGCTTAAGATAGCATGGGTTACCACATAGTAGTCTACCTGGATCTCCTGGGGGAAACCAGGGTCAACCCCCCGGGCCCCGGGTTTTGACCAGGCCTCCTGTTGGACTAGGCCTGATTCCAGGTTTTTCTGCTGGGCCGGGTCCCGTACGAACCACAGCCCGGCTGATCAGGTCCGCTTGGGTGCCTGTCCAGTGCCCGCGAAACAGGGGGCTTTTGGTTCCCCCCCGTTATGCTGGGAGGCAGTTAAAATTTGGGCCCTCCCTTATTGTTTGTCCCTCAGGGGGCCCCCCTTTCTTGGGGGGATGTTCATCGCCCGAGTCTTTGCCCCGGGAGTGTTTTTTTTGTGGAAGTTTGGTCAACCCCGAAATTTTCCATGTGTATATAATAATTTCTCCCCCTTTTCTAGGAAGGTTTAGGGCTTCCCAAGTGTTCCCCCACTTTCGGGTTAAGGTTTCTGAATTTTAAGGTCACAATTTCCCCGCCTTGAAGGTGCAGTTAGTGTAGCAATATTCCAGCCTAGATAAAAAGCGTCTGAAGTGTCAACATGGGCTTGGGATCCCGGTTTTGAAGGTTTCATTATCCACCTGTCATTTTGAGCAGATGCAATTGCTACTTTTTTGATTTTTGAAGATGAGATCCTCGCAGTCACTCCAGGTCTTTGACATTTTTTTGCTCTATTGTGGGTTGGAATTATTTTTTACTCCGATAATTTTAATTTTTCCCCTTTTCCGTATCTGGTAATTGAAATTTCTCATCATTGAACTTCATATTGTTTCTGCAGCCCATTTAAAGATTTGGTTTATGTCTGCTTGGAGTCTTGCAGTGTCTTAAAAAGGGGGACACTGTCCGTTGGTGTCATCTGCAAGGAAGAACAGCACTGTGGCTTATACCTGTCAATGTCTGATATGAGGATGAGGAATGGATGGGAGCAATCTGTGCCTTTGGAACAGGCTTTTTACAGATGCCCAGACTTTCTCTTTTGACTACTACTCTTTTTGTTCTCGTGTTAGGAAATTATGTCCTCTACCAACTTTTCCTTTTTTTCACGCATTTTGTGTGCTATTAAAACCTGGCACACTTGTCAAAGGCCAAAACTTTATATAACATCCATTCTGTTTATCTTTTAGAGCATCCGGACCTTGTCGTGTGGCCGTAGTTGGGCAGACAGGAGCGGCCTGCTCTAAACCCAAAATCCGGGTTTGCAATTATGGGTATCAAATGGGTGGCGATCTTGCTTTTAGAACCCTTTCAAAATTTTTTTTGATAGGGCGACCAATTGGTCTGTGTTCTTTTGCTTTACTCCCCCTTTTGGGGGGGGTATGTTTTTTTTTGTACCCGGGCGTCCCGTCCCCTCCCCTCCATAGGATTTTAAAAAACATGTGATGGGGCTTTTGCAGTTCTTGATAAAGGGTTCCTGAGTCTGGGCCTGGAGGGAGTGCATGGGCATGTCATTTATTGCCTTTTTTCATTTGGCGTCGTGATGATGTCAGAAAGGCATCGTCTGTAATTCTGTGGCACTTTTAAAAAAAATCATTTATTTTTTTGTTTTTCGTCGGTTAGTGGCCCCAAAGACTTAAGGGGATTTAAGTAACTCACTCATTTCCTTGCTGTCATCTGTGTAGGACCCATCCGGTTTAATGGGGGGCCCAAACTGGGTTTTTCCCATTTGATTTTCATAGAAAAAAAACTTGGGTTTCTTTCAATTTCATTTTCCTTAGTTCTTCCCAGTTTTTGTTCCAAAGGGTTCCTTTAGTTTTAATTCGATGTTTGCTATTTCTCTGACTAGTGTCTCCCACATTTAGAGATTTGGCCCCCTTCCTCCTTATTCTGTGCCTTCCCCCGTTGGGGGCCTCTTTTCCAGTTTGCATCTTCTCCTTTTCCTTGGGAAATTTTCCTTGAGCCCTCAAGTACCACAAGTTAATTTTTCTGACATAGGGGGGGATCCGTGCTTAGGCAATCTTCCCAGTTTTATCATTTGGACTTGGTTTACTTGGCCCATTTTTTTTTTTTGTTTTAAGTTGAATTTGGAAAAGCCCCCCTCACGGCTGGGATCCTTTTGTTGATTTTCCCCCCCGCATGCATGTCTGGACCCTATTATGTTGTGATCTGATTTTTTTTTTTTGGTACCCGTTTTTTAAGATATTTTTTCTTTCCAATTTTTGCGGGTTTAAGGGTGCCAATTTAAACGGGAATTTTTTATCTCCCTTTGGGACTTAAATTTGTTTAATTTTCCTTTTTGGGGAAAACCCCCAAAATTTTTAAACAAGTTTTTAAAAATTTTTAAAACTTTCTAAGGGGGTTTGGGGGCTTGTAAAACCTGGACCAGGTTTTGATTCTCGCCTTTATTGCTAATACTTCAACTACATCATTTAGACATTTAGTAGTTCTGAACATATAAGTGACCCGATATACAGTAGTGTATTACAATATTACATAAGAAGGAGACCCAACTAATGTAATTAACTACAGGTCAAAATCTAACTTGCCATTATCTAAAATCTTCAAAGAACTAATTCACGGGGGAGTACACTCTTATCTAGTATCTCATAATATACTCAGTCCCTGCTAGTTTGGTTTCAGGCCAGAAAAAATACAAATGATGCAATTATAAAAATGCTGGACTTCTTTACAGTCTTAAGACTAATTGGCCCCTTCATAGACCTTAGGAAAGCTTTTGAAACATGACCAAAACATCCTGCATCTTAAATAAGAACATTATGGCACATACCTAAAGTCCTACCCAAACAACAGAGCCAATATGTCTTAATCAAGGACATAACTTTTTCAACGCAGCCAACGACATAAGGGTGCCTCAGGGTAGGGCCCCAGCCCCTTTTTAATTTTTAAACCTGCTGTTTCAGAACACAAGTTTTCCATCTCCCCCCAAACCAAATTCTCTCAATAACACTCTTACCTGGATGACTACCAATAAAACCCCTCTTAACCCTTTTACTGTCACCACCCCAAATCCTAAAGTGTTTTCTGTCACAAAAAATTAAAAAAAAAAAAAAAAAAAAAACTTCCAAAAGTTAAGATTAATTTGCTGATTGTTTTTAAGACCAAAAATTTTTTTTTTCGATCAGTACTTACTGAGATATAGAAGCATAAAGTTGGCAGAAAATGAGCAGGTATGGCAACAGTGGAAAAACCCCACCCCAAAATTATTTTTTCCCCATTTAAGGGTTTTTTGTTTTTCCAATTTTTTTTTTTCAAGTAACTTATGTGGCTTGTAAACCAAAGTTGCAATGCATATATACACCCCTTTTATGAACACAAAACTGCACAATCTGCATGCCTTTGTCCACAAAATATTGAGGTTGTAGTCCATCACAGCTGCAGATTTTGAATGGGTTATTGGTGTTCTATTCCCTGCCACTGTCTGCCATTTCATTTCGGTGAACTGATGTCAACAATGTGACAAAATTTGTCATGCCACCAAATGCTATGATGTCATTAAAAGCCTCCTCCCTCACGAGTCCTCCCCTTTGGATATTTACGTTTCCCCAAACACCCCCACACGTCTGTCATGTTCACTGAAGAAATCACTGAGTAAGGGGGTTGGCCATTTTCAGTATATAATATATGCCCTTTCCAAAATAGGTTCCATCATTTTCTAACCACATCACCAGAGATACAAAATAACTTCCTGGTATCCTGCAATGTATTTGAAAGTGTACACAATGATATAAAACCAGACCCTTTTAAAAAATACAAATAACTTTTTAAAAGTGTTTTTGTTGGTATATACTGCTTGAACAACAGTCTCCTTTTTTAAAAATAAAGACTATTAAAAAAACCCTAAGGGAAAAAAATACATACAGCACTTTTGTTTCAGGTACAAAACAATTCTGATCTTATATAACCTGTCGTTTCTGTCAGGCCTTGTTTTGTCTGAGAAGTGTAGCATACGTAACAGTAGCAGAAATCGATTCACTGGTATAATGTCACTGAAAGATGGGGTTGAAATCAGGCGGTCTGTCGACAGTATGTGGTGACAGTGTGCTTATACACATGTGGCATAAGCATTATTGTGGCAAAGAACAGATACATCTCTGCCACGTTGTGTCCTTCCACTTGTGTAGGCGCGATCTTGGTGAAACAATTGTGTTTCATGGTGTATTCGCAGTACAACTCATGTATGCGTTACTTTGCCTGACAATAATGTCCATCAGGGGTTCATCGAAGAATAACTGAAAGCATTCCAGTTCAGTGGCATTGTTCCCAAGTGTACACGATGGCCGTATTCCACTTTGTGTTTCATCAAAGTGATGGGGATTGGGAACAAATTTGGCACCTTGCTGCCGATCCCAGATGCGGTCTGCTGGTGGGTACTGGATATTGACAGGTGGTTGTGGTTGTGCAGGTTGTGGGAGTGTGGGGGTGGTTGAGGGTGGCCTTTGTTGTGGCTGTGCTGAGTTAGCAGCATCGGTACCAGCGTGGCCCGCTGCTGGTGCCACATGACGATGCCACTGCCACCACCACCACCTGCTGCCACACGCACATTATCCATCCCCATTGTAACAATATCATCATCTTCACTACCAGTTCGTTGTGTAGGGCCACAGGATGTCCTCCAAGATTTACTACTTCCCCTTGGAATGGCATATGGCACACTACCAGAACTCATGCTGCAACTTACATACTGCCGTTTCACTTGAGAATATTCCTCCTCACTGTCGCACTCAACTGCTTTCAATAGCTTGGAAATCACTATCACTATCATTTTCACTGCTACATCTGAGTCCTGTATACGGGAAATAGTTTCCTCTTTCGCCTGGTACAGGTGAACATGAATGAGATGGCCCAGCACCAGAGGTGGAAGGTTGTGGGTCGACTGGGTTTTCATCACTAATTACGTTGTCTTGGGCACTGCTTTCGGTCACACCCTCCTCAAAACCATGAAATTCACTTTCACTGGCACTTCCATCAGTGTTAGAACTATCATTTGGGGAAACAGAAGATCTCTAATTGCCGGAGAGTAAGGTACTTCTTACCGTGAGGCATGGTGAACAAGGACTACTGAAATGGCATTCCAAACAATGCACCACTGAGTCCCCAATTTTTCATACTGCGGACATCCATTATGCAGACCTATTCTCTCACATGTGGGCCTACCAGCTTTCTCCCACTTGATTTGAAGCTGCTGGAATTTTGGCGTAATATGTCAAAAACACTGGCTTGTAAGATGTATATACAGTGGACCCTCGGTTTCGTTCACCTCCAAACTCGAACAATTATGTAAGTGTATTTTTTTTAAGAGCTTTTGTAAGTGTATTTTTGGGGTTCTGAAACGACTAATCTAATTTACATTTGTCCTTATGGGAACAAATTTGTTCGGTAACGACACTCAAACAGCATTCTGGAAAGAATTTTCAACGAAAACCAAGGGTCCACTGTATATGACAGAAACAGTCAACGGGTTAATAGTAAAAGACCTTTTACATGATGTTTGGGAACAGAGCTGCAAATGTCCAACCTAGTATAATGATTAACAGTTCTTCAACTGGAAGACAAACCAAGGAAAAATTCTTAGGTCTGTAACTTGACAGCAACTTGAAATTTAACACCCATATCCAGAACATAATGATAATGTTTTATTTTGTTGAGTCTTGCAAACAATGTAGATGCATGGATAAATGAGAAAAATAGTAGGCACAAAAGAAAGCCACTAATTATGCAATGCATTTTGGGCAACTATTCATAAGGCTTACATACTAAATAAATACTAGACATAAAAGATATCCAAATCAGTAGGCATAATCTTAGATACATTACTATGAACCTCAAACAGCACTACTTACTTTGTACTACTCTAATCCATCCTTACCTCACCTATGGCATTTGTGCCTAGAAATTTACTACAGCAAATCACCTAAAGCCAATAATAACTCAACAAAAAAGTGGCTGTACAAACAATTACCCAATCCAGTTGAGCTTAGCACAGATGCCAAAAGCTTGAAACACATTTACAGCATAAAATGAAGGATACATGTACATTGTTGGGGAGTGGGGCGTGAGAGTTACCCGAAGAATACTTTCATGAATCAGTGCACCCTCTGCCCAATCAGAAACCAGGCGTCCCAATGGATCATGGCTTGATCAACCAGGTTGTTGCTGGTGGCTTAGTACAGTGCAACATATGAACCACAGCCCACCTAGTCAAGAAATTATATGGGCAACTTGTCAAGCTCTCTCTTGAAGACAGCCAGATGTTTGCTGGTAATTTACAATATGCATGAAGGGAGGAAGGAAGGGCACTGAAGAGTTGGGGACAACTGACACTCAATGAGTTCTCTCTCAGTGTACTCATTGTGCCCCTGCTTTTTATTGGAGGTGCTTTGCATTGTTTGCCAAGTCTCTCGTTTTCACATGGCATGATTCTGGTGTGCAGGTTTGGGACTGGTTTCTCTGGTGTAAATTATGATATACTTTTCTAGCCTACATTCCAAGAAGTATAGTTGAGGGAATTTCAGGCATTCCCAGTAGTTTAGATGTTTGAGCGAGTGTATACGGGCAGTAAAATTCTTTGCACATTTTCTAGCTCGGCAATCTCGCCTGCCTTGAAGGAAGCTGTTGGTGGAGCAGAGGTAAGGGTGGAATATAATGTTTTAGTGGAGTACAGTAAAAAAGTGAAACAAAGTGTGTGAGGTTGAAATACAGTGAGGAGAGGGGAATTCAAGGGGAGAAGGAAATACAAGAGCAAGAGAGGGAGGAAATGTGGGAGGAAGGGAGGTAAAAGAATAAGAGAGAGGCTATTTGAAGGAAGTAAAGGCAAGGGAAGGGAGAGGGACATGTCTTAGTAAAGTGCATTGTTTTTAATTTCACTGTTGAACATAAATAAAATTCAATTAAACACAGAATATAGTACTAGAGCTCAGAGAAACATCTCCAATTATAACATGGGTGTCTATGGGAAAATACGTTCTGGGCTCTGAACAATCAACTTCAAACAATTTTCAAGAATGCATTGCTGTAAATGTGGATTTATTGTATTGTACTATACACTACTGTAGTGTTCTATTATACTATATTTTACCTGAAAAGATATTAATTGTGATGCTAATTAATAAAAATTTCCTTTACTGATAGCATTTATCACAATATTAAATTTAAAAAATGAACATACGTGCGGCTGCTCTCATCCTTGCCCGAGCATTTCTGTTGGCAGCACCACGGTTAGGTGGATGAGCTCTGGCTCCTCCAGCTGCACCATCTTCACCAACACGAGGCCGGGAGGTCTTGCTCTCTCGTACTGCAAAGATACGTATATAACAGAAGTCTGAATATAGTCAGTGATAAAAAATAGAAAATACAGTGTCGTGCTTTATGGGGTCTGGTACTGGAAAATAAAGATTTCCTTAAAACATTTATTTAATGATGGCTCTATTTAACCCAGGTGAGAAGGTAAAAAATAGTAAACCTGAAGTTTCAAGAATTAGATAAATGAAAAATGAGGCTAGTGTTCTCTCTTAAATTCTACTGTATGACTTAAAGTAGAGTATGTATTTCAATGAACAAATAATTATGTCATCAGCAGGTGTGCATTTTCTTTTCATAAGTGTCCACTGGGCCAGAGTCCAACAGCAGTAGTCAGGTAGTAACCAATTACTAAAAGGATAATGACATGGTAGTCAGGTAGTGACCAGCTTATTGATTAGGCTAGGTTGTGTTAGGTTATTTAAACCTGTAAAAGCAATGAACCATAAAAAGCATGAAGTATCATAGAATGGTGCCCTCAAATAATTGCTTTATCAACAGCCATTTACATTTGGGTAACCAACTGATGGTCAAATATCCTCATCCTTACCTTTCTCTAAAACCCTGTTTTTTTTTTCTTCTTCTTCATTAACATAAAAACTCCACAAAGCAATGCCATACAGCTTAGCAAGGTGGTTGATACACGTGACCTCAATGCATTTTTCTGAACATACTAAGTTCAGGGGATTTTTTATTTTACATTCTTGAAAGATCCTTATGTAAATTCTCCTTTATTAGGTGGGTTATACAATGGACACAGTTGTATTTTTAGCCTACAGGGCAGAAGCTTATCATTAATAATAAAATCTAAGCTAATAAACACAATTTAACCCAACCTAACCAACCAATCCTAGATTTGTGGTTAAATTTTATGATATATGTAGTATATTGGTTATATACATACAGTATAAGTTAGGTTACATTTTTTGCACTTACCAAAAAAAAAAGTTTTTACTTCATTAGCCCAAAGTACACCTGTCCTCATTGTGCAACCTACTTAATATTAGACAATTTACATAATAAAAAAAACAGAAGCCCCCTAAAATCAGTATTAGCCCATTTTTGTATATGGACCTTGTCCATTATTCATGTTTATCAATTTATCTAATTACTAGGAAAAGGCTCAATAAGAAATATGTTAGTCTAATTAACTCATTTTCTTATCCAGACCAAATCCACATCCTCACAGCAGCATCAGATTCCACAGCAGTTGTTATGCCAGTATAATTTTTCATGCACCCAGACACTTGACTTCCAACATGTCCCATGGCTTGGTAGGCAATGCATTTACCTCACACACTGAGTTTCCGTGGTTCAATCCCAAGGAAGGGTTTAAACATTGGTACAGTTACACATAAATGTAGTTACATAGATTATCATACATAGCAGCATATGTGTAGATTACCTAGGATAACCCAAAAAAATCAAAGTGACTTATTTCCATTGGAGTCCTTGTAGGCACCTGGGTGTTAGTTAACTGGTGTAGGTCGCATCCTGGGGGACAAGATTAAAGGAACACAATAAGATAAGATAAGATTTCTTCGGATTTTTAACCCCGGAGGGTTAGCCACCCAGGATAACCCAAGAAAGTCAGTGCGTCATCGAGGACTGTCTGTCTTATTTCCATTGGGGTCCTCTTGTCCCCCAGGATGCGACCCACACCAGTCGACTAACAACCCAGGTACCTATTTGCTGCTAGGTGAACATGACAACAGGTGTAAGGAAACACGTTGAAATGTTTCCACCTGCCGGGAATCGAACCCGGGCCCTCCGTGTGTGAAGCGAGAGCTCAAGCCACCAGGCCACCGGACCACTAAATAAGACAGACAGTCCTCGATGACGCACTGACTTTCTTGGGTTATCCTGGGTGGCTAACCCTCCAGGGTTAAAAATCTGAGCAAATCCTATCTTATCTTACCCACAGGATGGCCAAGAAGCGCATGATAGTTATCAAATTAGCTTGTTCACTGCTGATCCACCATAGACACTCACCGGCAGATAAAATTAAGTGTGGCGCTGGTGGCTCAGTAGTTGCGTCTATTCCTCACAACCATAGAACCCGGGTTCGATCCCAGGGAGGGTCAGGAAGTTGTTCATGCAGTATTCACTTACACCCAGCAACGGGTATTAGTCGATTGTTCTTAGACCTCGACAAAAATTTATTTATTAAACCTTCAGGAACTGAACTTTCTAAAGTTCACATCTGGATAATTAATACCTCGTGTCATAGCAAATGTGCACCAAATAATGCAAATAAACAAAATTATCAACTACCTTTCTCCTCCTTTTTCTTGTAAAATGATAAAAAGCCAAGGATCACCGCCACTATCACAGCTAAAGTTGTGTACAGCATAAAATCGTCCATTTTAGCTCAGAACAGCTGTCTTCTTCTTCTTCGTTGGTTTTATAGGGCCACTGACAGCATAAGCCGTATCGAGCCCGACTTCTCGATGGTACGAGGAAGATTTTTGCCCAAGGCTGGGCGATGAAAGAAAAGGAACAAAAGTTCCTTTGTAAATAGATAGAAACTTGAGTTTCCGATTAGGTCCAGTGGACCCTGCTCAAGCCCCAGCAAAGCGGGACCCCACACCCCACCTGAGTACAGCAACCGGCTTCCCACCAAAGACCGTTAAATAATTATCCGCAGAGCGGAAAAAATGGAGCTGGCTAAAAGTAAGCCGATGAACAGGTGCCCCTCCTGTAGCGTGCCCGGCGGGCAAAATAGATGAGGACAAGCGTCCCAGAGAGAACGGGGAAATTTGTCACTGATACTCAGGCGAGAGAGACGTCCACACCCGACGAAGGCTGGCGCAGAAGTCCGAACAGCTGTCCTCAGGTGTTGTTGTTGGGTGTGAGGGTTGTGACGGCTCGAGGACCAAGGACCGTCTCAGCCAAGGACGTCTCAATCCAAGGACCGTCTCAAGCCAAGGACCGTCTCAAGCCATGGACCGTCTCAATCCATATGAACCGTCTCAAGCCATGGACTGTCTCAAGCCATGGGGCCGTCTCGCCAAGGACCGTCTCAAGCCGAGGACCGTCTCAAGCCATGGACCGCCTCAAGCAAAGGACCGTCTAAAGCCATGGACCATTTCGCCAAGGACCGTCTCAGCCAAGGACCGTCTCTGCCAAGGACCGTCTCAAGCTAAGGACCGTCTCAAGCCATGAAACGTCTCAAGCCATGGACTGCTCAAGCCAAGGTCCTCAAGCCAAGGACCGTCTCAAGCCAAGGGCCGTCTCATGCCAAGGACTGTCTCAAGCCATTTACCGTCTCAAGCAAAGGACCGTCTCAAGCCATGGACTGTCTCAAGCCATGGACCGTCTCAAGCTAAGGACCGCCAAGCCATGGAACGTCTCAAGCCATGGACTGTCTCCAAATGTCCTCAAGCCAAGGACCGTCT
>WNWK01039098.1:5000-17617 GCA_009830355.1 Cherax destructor
TGTGTGGCGAAACGTTTCCCTCAATAAAGATACCCAAGTGTTGCATATGTCTAATTTACCAACTCGTCGGTTCTCTGAACCATTCATTCACATCCTGTCTGACACTGCAACATCTTGGATTATCAGGGATTTCTTCGCTTGCCTATTCCTTGGGCACGACCTACTTCCACATTGAACAAATGTGCATCTCCTACAACTGCTGCACCTCTCCTGTCTACAGTATATAAGCTCCTCTGCTCACATGCTGTTATTCTATTCAAGATTGATGGACTGACAACATCGATTCAAGATTGAGGGACTGACAACCTCACACTCCTGTTCTTCACGATTCTCCTTTGTATACTGGTGAAGCCACTGTGTGCGAAACGTTTCCTCAATAAAGATACCCAAGTGTTGCATATGTGTCTAATTTACCATATATATCCCATGTTGGCATGGGATTGGGGCAGTGGGGGACGGGTTGTGCGTGTAGGGAACATCAGAGGCATATACAAGTAGGTTTTGTTTGTGTGTATATGCCAGAGACGTTCTAATGAGACGGTGAAGGAGGATTTTGTGCTCGAGCATTTAGTATATTTTTAGGGCCTCCCTTTAGTTTCCGTGATTGCCGGGGTTTGGGAATTGTGTTACTAGGGAAAGGATGTTGAGCCAAGAGGTGATGGGGTGTCTCTTAGAGATTTTACGGGATGTACTGCGGGCGGTTGGTGTTGTTGACGTGATTGGGGGTGGGGGGGGAATGTAGATTTCACCTTTGTCGGAAAGGTTATGCCGCGCGTTTAGATAGTGTATATCACTGATTTAATACGTTGTGGAGGGTAGAATGTGTGGATTTGGGTTTCACAGACCATCGGGGCATGCTGGCAGCTCTAGAATG
The DNA here is from genome assembly GCA_009830355.1 of Cherax destructor. NCBI lineage: Eukaryota > Metazoa > Arthropoda > Malacostraca > Decapoda > Parastacidae > Cherax > Cherax destructor. Next base: position 5,875 of record WNWK01039098.1, read on the forward strand.
GGAAGGTGTTGTTCAAGTTTTTCCTAGCTACGGGAAATTAAATGTTAGATTGTTGAAGGGTTTAGAGGCTTTGGAGACTTTTGGGTTATGGTGGGAGAGGTTGTGGGACGGTGGTAGAGGAATCGGAATGTGGTGGATTGGCGGAATTCACGAGCAAAGTTGGCAATAAAGGGTTTTACAGTAGGTTAGGAGGGAAGATGCGTCATATAGGTACGGAAAGCAGAGGTACCTTGAGGGTCAGTTGCGAGATTGTTACGGTGCGGGAGGAAGGTATGATCAAGCAGAAATAGTGTCTTAGGAGTCAATTACAGGATATACAGAATGAAAATTTTCAGGCGTTGAGGGTGCGGGCGGGGATAGAGGAGGTGCTATGGGGGGATAAGCCCTCTGTTCAACTCCTTCGATGTTTCAGGTTGTGACGCAAGGCGACGACGGTGATGTCTTTGGTTGTTGATGAGGACTTGGCTGGATACTGTAAGGGACAAAGGCTCTGTACTACGGAAAGCATGGGGAACTATGCGGATAAATGGTTTGCACAAAAATGGATTGGTAGAGAGGGGAATCAGGAGGCGAGGGAGACCTTACTGCATAGTATAGTGGCGAACGTGAACAATGTGGATAGAATGGCCATGGACGGTTGTATAACGGAGGAGGAGGTTGCCCAGGCCGTTCGGGGTCAGGCAATGGGAAAATCGCCGGGTTGGGATGGAATTTTGGGGATTTTTATGTATTACATTGGGAAACTTTAAAACATTTCTGGGTCCGTTTATACAATGCTATGAAAGATTATGGTAAAATGGGTGGGGAGGTGGGGTTGGGGATAGTCGTTTTAGTGCCGAAGGTACATCCACGGAACTCTGGAGAATATAGACCCATCACGTTGTTAGGAGCGGATTACAAGATTTTTGCAAGAATTTTAGCTAATCGTATGAAACGGGTGTTGGGTAAAGTGGTATGGGAAGGGCAATATGGGATTTCTGGACGGTCTATGAGGGTCGGCCATCGTAGAATTAAAAGTTTTGTGGAGGAACGTCATGGGGCGGAGTAGTGGGATTGGATTGGGAAAAGGCTTTGATAATGTAGATAGGGAGACTTTATTTGCAATGTTATTAAAAAGGGTTTTGGGGAAGAGGTAGTGTCATGGGTGCGTATGGTATATTTTGATGCAAAACTACGGGTTCAGGTGAATGGGAGGGTGGGGTCCGTGATAGGAATGGGGTGGGGGCTGGGGGCAGGTGTCCCTCTCCCAGCTCTTGTTTGCCTGTTTGCAGGACCCTTTTTATAGGTTAGTTAACGGAGGAGTGGGGCAGGGTTTTAGTGCGCAGGGTGTAGAGGTGGGCATCATAGGATACGTTGATGATACTACCATAATGGTGCGTAGTAGGGTAGGCTTGGAATTCATTAACAGGCTTATAGTTTTTTTTGGAGATGCATCAGGCATACGTGTTAATAGGGAGAAATCAAAATTTTTGGAGGTGGGGTCCTGGGTGGGGGGGACGTTGGGCAAGGAGTATGGGTGGAAAACTGTCGAGAGCCTTAAAATATGTGGAGTACATTTTGTGATGAGGAAAGGTCTGCAAGAACAATTAATTTTTCTTTAGTTGTAGATGCGGCCATTCGAAGAATGGCTGGATGGCAACCGAGTGAGGTGACAATACTTCAGAGGGTAATTGTCATAAACGTCCTTGTGTATAGTAAATTATGTTTTTTGGCAGTAGTTTATCCTTTGCTTCCGGAGGATGTACTGAGGTTACAGAGGAAAGTATTGAATTTTATATGGGGATTCCGTCGACATTGGTTGGGGAAGGATGTCGTCTTGAAAAAAATAGCTAAGGGAGGTATGGGGTTAATACTGGTACATAGGCGTTTGATTGGTATTTATGTGCGGCAGGAATATCTAGAGCGAGGCGGAGTTAGGGGGGCGAGGGTTGACGCAGTAATGAGAGAGGTTAGAAGGTGGTGGGTGGGTAAGGATTTAATATTGTGTGAAGCCATGTTACAGCATCTATTGGTGGCGCAAGACCCCAAGAGGGTAAAGGTATGTAAACTGGATAATATTGGTATGTACGTGGGTGAGGTCATTGGTGAGGAGGTGTATCCGGGTTACCATTGGAAGATCATTTGGTATTGGTTCAAGAGATTGTGATTGCAACCTTGGGTTCGAGAAACTGAATTTTGTTTCCTTCATGGAATCCTAGCGTCTAGGGCGCAGTTGTATGTCATGGGTTTGACTCGGGATCAGAACTGTGTATGGTGTGGATGGCCGGAAACGGCCTATCATGTCGTATACTTTTGTGAAGAATTAATAAGGGTGAGGAACTGGTTTCAGGACGTCCTACGACAGGTGGGCGGTGAGGGGTTGTCAATGCTTAGGGTGTTAAGTTTAGAGGTATGGGGTTGTTCAGATGCGGTCCGACGATCGGTTTCGTACTTGGTACTTGATTTTTTATATGTTTCTTGGGGAATGCGGGAGATTAGAAGTGTGACGCGCATCAGGGCACTGGCGTGTCGGTTTTACAGAACGAAATGTAGAAATCGTGAAGTGTATGGACATAGCTGGGAGAGAGACTTTTCGTTGGGATATAGACATCTAACGATGGATGTATTAAATGGTTTATGACATCCACTGCGTGTTGAATGGTACCATGACAGAGCGTGTGGGCTGGTCTCCGGTGAGGGGGGAGGGTGTTTTTCGTTTTATGTATGAAGTGCGCTAGCGAATAGGTGTGCAAGATGTGTAGTGTGGCCTAGGAAGAGGGAAGATGACCTGTAGTAGGTCCGGGGTAGGTTTCTCGGTGTGATCGTTGACTCAGACTGGGGGGGGGGGTCAAAATGGAGACAGTGCTTGGTTTTATCATTTTGGTGGAACTGTTAGTTATTAAGTGTTAGGTAAACTTCTTTTGCATGGAGAAGAGTCGGTCATATATAGTAGTATAGAGGTAATGTAAGTTGGATATTCAAATTGGGCTATTATAGTCCGAAGACTTTTAAGAGACAGTGATATCCCATTGTGCCAAAATAAGGGTTATAACCTCTGTGTGCGTTACTTTTGTGGCCTTCCATAGGACCGACTCAGATTGTGCGAATTGATATCATGGAGAGATTTCCAAGTTGTCTATCTGGTGGATAGAACATAGTATACAATTAGGCTATGATTCTTATCAGTGTTGCTTGGTTATGTGTTAAAAATTTCGTAGGTGTTCAGATGTATACTGGTAATATGTACCGAGGTTATTTAGTTAGGTGTTTTGTGTACCTAGTAAGGGGGAGAATTTAGAGGAAAAGAGATCTAATGACAGAGAACCTAAAGTTTTTTTCTGATGATATCACAAGGTCACCTAGTTTTGTGTTAGGGAGCACGCCAAAACATGTGGAGAGTTATGGGAATTAACCTTGGATGGTATGCTTACCATGAACAAGGCCGGTAGTAGGAGAATTGTGTTTTGTAGCCTCGAATGTTTTGTAATGATTGGAGACGTAAACTTAGGTGCTTCTTGATCCCCATGTAGCATACATGAGAGTTGGACTGGAGTCCAGTGTCCACAAAGATAATTTGTATTGAACAGATATGTGTTTCGACCTAACTTGTATGTAATACTAAGGCAAAAGAACAACATCTATGTATGGTCAAATAGTATACGTGGTAAGGTTGATAATGATTTGGAAAAGTATTAGGGGGTGTTGTCGGTGTGTTGTAATATTAATAAGCATTGTTGCACATAATTTCCACTCATATTAGGTATCCTCTTATTGTATTGTATATACCTGTATGTACCGTTTTCAATATGATGTAAAAGATTTTTACACTAACGGTATCAACATATTTAAAGTACACATGGTTGGATGTCTATGTTTTGTGTTCGGAGGTATGATATATTATGTTGAGAAACCCTGTGTGGGGCTCTGAACCCAAATCAGTTAAGTCGGGGTTTCCCTCATGATATGTAAGGTGTTGAGCTGTAGGAGGGTTCCTGCTACTAGCGCACGTGATCGTGTTGTAATTTGTATAGTACTTATCATTGTTATAGTACTTATACTTATTATTGTTATAGTACTTATCATTGTTCTGAAGATTTTGTTTCCGCAATTGCGGGTTATGATGTAACGGGTTTACGTCGAATATGAAATGTCAAATTTCTTTGCTGCTGACGTGTTGGATTATGACAGTGTATAATTATTATATTATCACATACATATTTTGTTCCTGATGTATCTCTTATTGTATGTACTGTTTTTAAATAAAATAAAAAAAAAATATATTGTTTTGGATGTGCTCAAAGTAATCTGGGAGTGTTCTGATGTAATTTGGAAATGTTCCAATGTTGTTTGGAAGTGTTCCAATAGTAAAAAGTATTCATAGTTTTAGCGTTCTTGTCCTAAATGATCTCAGTAATAGTGTTCTCGGTTAGTGATACGAGGGAATGTGTATAAAATGTGTGTATGTTCTGTGGTGCAGGATTTTACTTTTTTTGATGAATTAGTAAAACGGGAAAAAATTGAAATGAGTGATCTTAGTGGATTGAGATTAGTGTTCTTAGATAATGGTTTGTCATCATATAAAGTTGGTTATAATGATTTGAGGGGATGTTTATAAAAATGTGATTATGTTATGTCTTAGGTGTGTTCATGATATGTCTTAGTTGGTGGTGATCGTGACATGGTACTTTGCGGGTTATATATTATATTGTGTATATGAGTTAGATTTTTTATTTGTCTTAGATGTTGGTTATGGCTCATGTCAGGAATAAGATTGGTGACTATGTCTTAGTGATTATGATATGTCTGAGTTGGAGGCGTATGTATTAGTTGTGATTAATGCCATGCATAGGCTTGTTGATGTCTCATATGTTAGTTGAAGGTGTTCAAATGGTGAATGAGTGATTTGAAGGATAAGATAGGTGAGGTTAAATGTTAATTGGGTTAGGATAGGTGATGTTAGGATGGGTTAGGTTGGGTTAGGTTAGGTTAGGTTAAATGTTATATGTTGTTTCGGGAGTATTCAAATGGTGTTTTGGGAGTATTCAAATGATGTATAAGAGTGTTTTGGAGGTGTTCTAATATTGTTTGGAAGTAATCTGGGAGTGTTCTAATATTGTTTTGGATGTGCTCAAAGTAATCTGGGAGTGATCTAAAATTGTTTTGGATGTGCTCAAAGTAATCTGGGAGTGTTCTAATATAATTTGGAAATGTTCCAATGTTGTTTGGAAGTGTTCCAATAGTAAAATGTATTCATAGTTTTAGCGTTCTTGTCCTAAATGATCTCATTAATAGTGTTCTCTGTTAGTGATACGAGGGAATGTGTATAAAATGTGTGTATGTTCTGTGGTGCAGGATTTTACTATTTTTGATGAATTAGTAAAACGTGAAAAAATTGAAATGAGTGATCTTAGTGGATTGAGATTAGTGTTCTTAGTTACTGGTTTGTCATCTTATAAAAGTTGGTTATAATGTTTGAGGGGATATGTATAAATGTGTGATTAAGTTATGTCTTAGTTGGGTGTGTTCATGATGTCTTAGTTGGTGGTGATCGTGACATGGTATTTTGCTGTTATATATTATATTGTGTATATGAGTTAGATTTTTTATTTGTCTTAGATGTTGGTTATGGATCATGTCAGGAATAAGATTGGTGACTATGTCTTAGTGATTATGATATGTCTTAGTTGGAGGAGTATGTATTAGTTGTGATTATGCCATGTATAGGTTTGGTGATGTCTCATATGTTAGTTGAAGGTGTTCAAATGGTGAATGAGTGATTTGAAGGATAAGATAGGTTAGGTTAAATGTTAATTGGGTTAGGATAGGTGATGTTAGGATGGGTTAGGTTAAATGTTATATGGTGTTTCGGGAGTATCAAATGGTGTTTTGGGAGTATTCAAATGATGTATAAGAGTGTTTTGGAGGTGTTCTAATATTGTTTGGAAGTAATCTGGGAGTGTTTTAATATTGTTTTGGATGTGCTCAAAGTAATCTGGGGAGTGATCTAATATTGTTTTGGATGTTCTCAAAGTAATCTTGGAGTGTTCTAATATTGTTTTGGATGTGCTCAAAGTAATCTGGGAGTGTTCTAATGTAATTTGGAAATGTTCCAATGTTGTTTGGAAGTGTTCCAATGCAATTCTTGGTTATATTATGTATAAAAATGTGTATGTTCTGTGGAGATGGATGTGACTTTTTGATGAATTAGTAAAACGGTAAAAATTTTGAAAGAAGTGGAAATTGTGAATTGTATTATTCAGATGGTGTAAGGGGGAGTGATAGTTGTGGGGAGATGGGATAGTGGGTGGAGTGTGTGTGTACTCACCTAGTTGTACTCACCTAGTTGCGATTGCAGGGGTCGGTCATAGCTCCTGGCTCGCCTCTTCACTGGCCGCTACTGGGTCACTCTCCCTGCGCCATGAGCTTTATCATACCTCTTCTTAAAGCTATGTATGGAGCCTGCCTCCACTACATCACTTCCTAAACTATTCCACTTCCCGACCACTCTGTGACTGAAGAAATACTTCCTAACATCTCTGTGATTCATCTGAGTCTTCAACTTCCAACTGTGTCCCGTTGTTGCTGTGTCCCATCTCTGGAACATTCTGTCTTTGTCCACTTTGTCAATTCCTCTCAGTATCTTATATGTCGTTATCATGTCCTCCCTATCTCTCCTGTCCTCCAGTGTCGTCAGGTCGATTTCCCTTAACCTCTCCTCGTAGGACATACCCCTTAGCTCCGGGACTAGTCTTGTTGCAAACCTTTGCACTTTCTCTAGCTTTACGTGCTTGGCTAGGTGTGGGTTCCAAACTGGCACTGCATACTCCAGTATGGGCCTAAGGTACAGGGTCCTGAACAATTCTTTGTTAAGATGTCGGAATGCTGTTCTTAGGATTGCTAGGCGCCCATATGCTGCAGCAGTTATTTGGTTGATGTGCGCCTCAGGAGATGTGCCTTGTGTTATACTCACCCCAAGATCTTTTTCCTTGAGTGAGGTTTGTAGTCTCTGGCCCCCTAGACTGTACTCCGTCTGCGGTCTTCTTTGCCCTTCCCCAATCTTCATGACTTTGCACTTGGTGGGGGTGAACTCCAGGAGCCAATTGCTGGACCAGGCTTGCAGTCTGTCCAGATCCCTTTGTAGTTCTGCCAAGTCCTCGTCCGATTGAATTCTTATCAACTTCACATCATCTGCAAACAGGGACACTTCGGAGTCTATTCCTTCCGTCATGTCGTTCACAAATACCAGAAACAGCACTGGTCCTAGGACCCCTGTGGAACCCCACTCGTCAATGATGCCCACTCTAACACTTCGCCACGTACCATGACTCGCTGCTGTCTTCCTGACAGGTATTCCCTGATCCATTGTAGTGCCTTCCCTGTTACCCCTGCCTGGTCCTCCAGCTTCTGCACTAGCCTCTTGTGTGGAACTGTGTCAAACGCCTTCTGCAATCCAAGAATATGCAATCTACCCACCCCTCTCTCTCTTGTCTTATTGCTGTCACCCTGTCGTAGAACTCCAGGCGGTTTGTGACACAGGATTCCCCGTCCCTGAAACCGTGTTGGCCGTCGTTGATAAGCTCATTCGTTTCTAGGTGCTCCACCACCCTTCTCCTGACTATCTTCTCCATGACCTTGCATACTATACATGTCAGTGACACAAATTTTTTTAGTTTTTCATTCCTGTCTTTTTTTAAAAAATTGGAACTACATTTCCCTTTTTCCCAAACCCCCAAATTTTTCCCCTGTTTCGATAGTGTGTTGAAAAATTGTTTTTAAGGGCAAAATAGCTCCTCTGCCCCCTCTCCCCAGGCCCCTTAGAGTGTTACCCGGTTACCCCCTTTTGATATCTACCCTCGTTTGTAGCCTCTTACTTCCCCCCATTTGTTTGTTTGCCCCAGCACCTAGGGGTGTCCCTACCTCCCCTCCTTTCTAGGCCCCCATCTCCTCTGTGAACCCTTTGGGAATCCTGTTGAGCCCCTCCCTTCCCGGTCACCCCCGGACCTCCCCCTCCTTCCTCCCCCACCAACCCAATTGGTCCTTGACTGTTTTTCCTCCTCGGGATGTGGCTGTACAGCTTTTTTTGGTCAGATTTGGCTTTCCTGTTATGTCATTCTCTCTGTTTTTGGGGCCCCCCCTTTCCCCTGTCTGTGCATTTTTTTTTTTCCCTGGTTTTTGACTGCCCCCCCTTTTTCCCCCGGGGGTTCTTTGCCTTCTTCCTTTTTCCCCCATTCCCTTGCCCCCCTTTGGGTTTTTTGGCTTCCCTGCACCTTTGGGTGAACCATGGGTCCCTTTTTTTTTCCCTTCCCCTTTTCCCCTTGGATAAACCTCCCAAAAATTTCCCTTTAAAAAATTGTTGTTTGTTCCATCACCCCCGTCTACTAAAACTTCCCTCTCTCTCTGTCCCAAAAAAACTCTGTGCAGGAAGTTCCTCATCCCCCAAAATCACCTTTCTTGTAGTTTGGCTTCATTTGACCCTTCTGCTTCCCCCCCCTTTTAACTCTATATTTTTAAAAAACTTAGAACCATAGATCGGGGGCCCCCCAAGGGGGGAACCCCTTTTTGTGACCCCCTCAATATCTGCACTACCCCCAGGGTGAATACAAAGGGCCAGTCTTTGGGGTTTGTCATTTCCTCTCTCTTTTGGTAGTGCCCCCCCTTTTGGGGGTTGGAAAAGAGATTTTCCAGTACCACCTCCAGCATTTTAAACCCTCCTTTTTTTTTGGCCCCCCATGTGGCCCCCAATTTTTAATCAATTTCCTTATTTGAAGTCACCCCAGTCAAGTTCCCCCCCCGCTCGCCCCCCCGGGGGCCCCTTCTCCCCGGGGTGTCAATCATCGCTCTTTCTCTCACCCCTCTCTTGCCTTGGCCTCCTGCTGTTCTGTGGGGGGTTTTAAAACCTGCAATTCCCAAACCCAGGACCTCAGACTGTAGCATCTTTTTCTATGAAAAAACCCCCCTTCTCCCCGTCCCCCCCTCTCCATCTCTAAAAAACCCGGGTTTTTATCAGCAATGTTTTTCCCCCTCCACCCCTCGGGGTTTCCCCCTGTCTTTCCCCCCGGATTTTTTGTGTGTGTGTGTGTGTTGTGTAGGGGGGGGGTGAGGGGGGGTAAAGGGAAAGGGGAAAATGAAAGGAAGGGGTGAGGTGGGGGGGGTGTTGAGACTTGTACATGGATATTCCCTCTAAAAAAATTTTTTGGGGTTTGGGGTCGTTTTCTGATGAAATAGTAAAAAATATTGGGGGTTATAAGTGGAAAATCTAAAGTGGGTAATAAAACGACTGAAAATTAACGTATTATCTGAAAACAGGGGGAAAATTTTTTTTTTTTTGGCTGTTACCGAAAATCCTAATTGTGTTATTTTTTTTCCCATTTAATGTAAGACTAAAAAAAGTTTTTTTTCCCCATATTGTAAAAAATTATATGTATTAATAAAATAAATAATTGAAAAATGTGTATTAGTTTAACCCCATTTAATAAGAGGGCAGAGTATTTTTTAAATTTTTTTAAATAATTTTAAATCTTTTCAAAAAAACCCCAAGGATGCCCTTAAAACACCCTTTTTTACTCCCCCATTTTTTAAACTTGTCCGAGGGGAAAAAAATTTTGGGTCACATCACACCTGGGCTCCTTGATTGAACTTTTGATTTTCTCATGTTTAAGTCGCCCCGGGGGGAAAATTTTGGGGCGTCACTGCCCCCCAAGGGTGTGGGCGGGAGATGGGTGATTTTGATCCGAGGAATTGGGAGAATTTTGGGGGGGGGGGGGAGGGAAAATGTTTGATGAAATTCCAAAAAGGGGAAGTTTAATTCAATTTTTTAAAAAAGACCTCATAGGGAGACCCAATCTTGATCAAGGAGATGGAGGGGTGATAGAATTTGAAATCGAGTCTTTTCTTCTTTTTTTTAAAACGAAAAAAATTTTACCCCCCCGGGGGTTTCCATTCTGACTCTCCCTAGAGGGGGAAAAAAAATATCAAATATTGAAAAAAAGAAAAAATTTTGGGAAAAAAATTAAAAAAAACGAGGAGGGGGGCGATCCCCCGAAGGCGCTGCAAAAAAAACTCGGGGCGGGTGACGCCCCGGGGAAAGGGGGGGGGGGGGCGGGGCGGGGGGGCGGGCGCGGCGGGGGGGGGGGCCCGGGGGGGGGAAGGGGAAACCCCCAGGGGTGAGGGGGTTTTTGGGGGGTGAGGGTGAGGGTCTGCTGGATGAAAAAAAAAAAAAAAAAAAGGGGGGGGGGGCCCCCGGGAAAAAGGGGGTCGACCGGAAAAGGGGGGGTTTTGACCCCGGGGGGTTCGACCGGGGGGTGGGGTGACCGGGAGGGCGGACCGGAAGTGGGGGTGGGTGGGGGGGGGCCGTTATTTTGCCCCTTCCCCAGACAAATTAAACCCCCCCAATTTGGGAAATCTGCCTAAAGCAAATTTTGCTTTCCCCCCTCGAACGGTGGGGGTAGGTTTTAAAGCTTCCCGGGTTTTTAACGGACCCTTTTTTACTGGGGTATTTTTTTTTTTAAAAATGCTGTGAAGAAATCATGTTTTTTTAGACAAAAGGAAAATCCCCTTTTTCCTTTATATTTTCAATTTCCCGTCTTTTGCAGTAAAAAAAAACTGTACATTTTGAATATACCAATTTTATTCACAAAAGGGGCTGGAACGGAAATTTTTATCCGACCCGACTTGGGGGAAAAAATTCGCCGCGTCGACTAATTTTTTTAGGTTAAACCTTTCGGTATGGCCTTGGAGGCCCCCTTTAAACTAACCCTGCGGGCCCCGTGCAGCCTTTTCGTTTGGGGGCGTTTACTTCAGCCTTTTTAACAATTGCCATGCTGCTACAAGTGGCAAAATTAAAAATTTGTTCTCTAAATACTTTGATCACTGGAACACATGATTGTAATTTCAGAGGTGATCTGTTCTTACTCAGAGAGGACGTGTCTAGGGTTCTCTGTGGACTGCCCTTTTTCTCTGTGAAATGAACCCAAAATGCCGTCCATTGAGCAACTTTACCCGCAGCAAGGAGGTTGAGGTAGGGGCTTGAGGATTCGGGGGTTTAGGAGGAAAACAAGAGGATTCGTAGTAGTCCTCCTGTTGTAATTCCAGGTCAAGAAGGAAACCCGGGGAGTGGCGACTTCAAGGAACGATGTTGAAGATCAAAAAAACGAAAGGAAGTTAGAAACGATGAAGAAGAAAGAGACGTGTGGAAACATCGAATGCCTTCTCCTTACCCGATAAGGTGAGTCGACCTGGGAAAGTCCAGAACGACACAAAGGAAGGTAAAAACATTGTTGTTTTGGGGATAGCCAGGTTAGTATATGGATAGGGCATTCTGCTTGAAGGATAGGAGTAGGGACAGGGGTTTGCTTTCCTGGGGTGGGATGGAGGATATTGTTAGCCGGCACAACATCGAACGGTAATGGGGTCAATCCCATTATCTGCCTCAGTTGGGGCAATGATGAGCAGCGTAAAGGATTTAGTTAAAAAGGACTTTTTATTATAATCAAAAGCGCAAAAAACCCGGGGTTTTAGAAAAGGCAGGACAGCAATAGAAAATTAGGAAGAAGGGGGCGCCCTTTTATTTGGGATTTTTCCAGAAGGGGTGTTGGAAAAGAATGGCTGTCCAGAGCGGGGAAAAAAATTGCTGGCTGGACAAACACTGAAAGTAATAATCCCATTCTTTACAACGGGGCCCCCTTGGGCCGAAAACCCAAGCCCGGGATGGGTTCCTTATCCCGGGCAGGGGGTGAATTTTCTCAGCTCAGTTGAGGATTTTTTA
>WNWK01039099.1:0-17616 GCA_009830355.1 Cherax destructor
ATGTCCTGATTAATTCCTCTGAGGGGTCCATTCCAACCTCTTGACACTTTACCCACTGCCTCTTTCACTTTCACATTCCTGTTTCAGTTATTCCTGGATTCCAGGGGCATGTGTGTTCCAGTGACCGGGTTGGAGAAGCTCTACTGGAACCTTGATGAACCAGGCTTTTTTTGGTGGGAGAATGTTGGGGGGGTGACAGCGGGGGTGGAGGAAGGGGGTGACAGGGGGGGGGGAGGGGGGGTGACAGCGGGGGTGGAGGGGAAGGGGTGACAGCAGGGGGGGGGAAGGGTGACACGGGGTGGAGGAAGGGGTGCCCAAGGGTTTGGGGGAGGGAGGGGTGGGGGTAACAGGGGGGTGGGGGAAAGGTGACCCCAAGGGTGGAGGGGGGTTACAGCAGGGGTGGAGGGGGGGCAGCAGGGTGGAGGGATGGGGGGGTGACAGGGGGGGTGGAGGAGGGGGGTGACAGCGGGGGGGTGGGGGGGAAGGGGGGTGACAGCGGGGGTGGGGGAAAGGGGGTCAGCAGGGGTGGAGGAAGGGGGTGACAGGGGGGTGGGGGGAAGGGGTGAAGGGGGGTGGAAGGAAGGGAGGTGACAGGGGGTGGAGGAAAGGAGGGAGGGGGTGGGGGGAAGGGGGTGACAGCAGGGGTGGGGGGAAGGGGGGTACAGGGGGTGGAGGAAGGGGGTGACAGCAGGGTGGAAGGGAAAGGGAGGTGACAGCAGGGGTGGGGGGGAAGGAGGGCAGCAGGGGGGGGAGGGGGGCGCGGGGGTGGAGGAAGGGGGGTGACAGCAGGGGTGGAGGGATGCGGGTAATCTGTTTTTTATGATGATTCTGGAAGGCCACCCAGCCCATTTTGGGGAAAATATTCCCCCATTTTATATCATGTTCTTTACTTCATCTTTTTGGTTGCCCCTCTTGTTCTCGTGTTCCCTAAGGTTTTAGTTCTTCTTTCTTTGGTTTTTTTTTATATTCTCTTTTTATCTTTATATTCTTTTTTAACCTTTTTATTCTTCTTTTTTTTTCTATTCTTCTATTTCCTTTTCTTTCTTCTTTTACCTTGTCTTTTCTATTTTTATTTTATTCTTCTATTGTTTACTTTTCTATTTTTTTTTGTTTTTTGTTAAACCTGTCTTTCTTGTTCACCCTGTCTTTCTCTTGTTTATCTTGTTCACTTGTTTATTTTTGTCGACCTTGGATCTTTTTAGAAGTTTGAAATCTTGGGATAATTGTTTGATGATTTTCTTAAAAAAAGGGCCCAAACATCAAAGGCAGGAAAATGAGAGAGTGTTTGTGAGAACTTTAAAAACGAAAAACCTAACGATGGTACTTTTCCAGTCATTGAGCCTCATTACTTAAAATTTTCAGTGTCAGAAAGGTATTCAGGTACAAGGTATTTTAAAAAACCCAGGAAAACAGAGCTGGAAAAAATGCAGGATTAGAATATATTTTTGCAGGGAAATTTAAAAGTTTCAACTACTGGTAGTGCCTTCAAAGCTCTTGAATTTTTCTCTCTGGCAGGAAGGGAAAGAGAGAGAAAATACATGATAATATTCATATGAAAGATCTGGGGGTCCTCCCCTGCACATTATAACACGGGGGGGTTAAAAAAAAAATATGGAAAAAGTTCAAAACCCATTGCAGAACAGGGCGACCTGAGTGTAAAAAATATGTAAATCCATACTTGATCACTCTTCAAGGGGTTTCCAGCAGAAATCGGGAATATTGCTGGAACAAAGGTAGCATTTTTTAAAGGGAAACCGGGATGCTACCCCCTGTAAATTCCTGATCAGCTGGGTTGTGATGGCTGTGGGGGTTTTGGGGGCCCCTAACACCCGCGTGGACTGTCAACAACACAGCGGGGCCCTGGGGGGCCAAAACCCCTCGAAACCGGTCACAGGTATGCTGTTCTCTTGTTCATCATCAAGTTCGTCTTGTTTTGTCTGTTGTTTTTTTCTTTGTGTGTGTGTATGTCTCCCGATTTTTTGGGGGCGGGTAAGCTCCTGGTTCCCCCATAAGTTTACCTTTTTCCTGACTTCTTTATTTAATAATCGCATAATTTACAGTTTTTATTATTTTTTTTTTGTGTGTGTATAGTTTCTTTTTCCAGTCAGTCCAGTTCCTGGCTCCTTTCTGACCTTGTCGTGTCTTGCTTTCTTTCCTCTTATTGTCCCTCTTTTTAAACACTGATTATCCAAATGCTATTTTATCATTGGGGACTTTTTTTTCCACGAGTCTCTTGGGGGAGGCGCCCCTTTCCCTCACCCGGATCTTAAATCGGGTTTTCTTGTTATCCTCTTTTGATGTTCTTTTTGTCAGCAGTTATCGCGGAGTTTTTTAAATTGGGGCTTTTTTGCCCCTGTCCGTGAGTGTGGGTGGATAATTATCTTGCTGGAGGGGGTGTTTCGTGCCACGTCTCGTGTGTTTCCCCTTTCTGCTGTTATCCTATAACTCAGAATCCACTGCTCTTTTCCCCCCTTGTTATTTCTTCTGGTGATAAATTGTTGTTTAGAAGAGATCAAATGGGTGCTCTTTTTGGGTTTTTCTTGCTGTGCTGGTGTTTCTCATATTTTACCCCGCCCCCGCGCCTTGCTCTCATGCCAGGTCTCCTTAATCTATGGACGAAACATTACAGAAATACGATCTTTAAAAAAACAAAACGTAAAAATTAACGAGAATCAAACCTCTGTTTTCGTTTGGGGCAATTTATTTATTTTAATTAATATCGTAACATTTCACGAAATTTCAGGTTCGTTCTTTTAAGAGGTGACGATGTGTTCGTGATTAACGATAAGACAGAAACTACGAAATTTGATTTTCAAGGGATGTTGACTATTCCCTGCAGTTGGTTACACGCAGGCTTTACGGCTAGGAGGTGCGGGGCGCCCCCAACATCCCGGTTTATAAAACAATCTTTAAGGCAGTCCCCCGGGGGGTAACAACTCTAGATATCGGTATTCCACAGTGTGGGGGAGTGTGTGAGCAAGACTACCATAAATGCGTGAGTGGTAGCAGGTGGACAACCCCAAAAAAAACAAACCACAAGTTAGCTTTTTTTAGAATAGGGTTAGCTTTGGGTCCTCTTAATCAGTTTAGATTGGTTGGGTTTAGGTTTAATTTGGGTTATTAATCTGTTTTTTTAATTCGATATTCTGGGCTCACTCTGGCTTGTTTGTCTAATTCTGTTCGCGTAACGACCCTTTTTCCCCTTTCCCCGCACCCCCAAATCAACTCGTACAGATTGAACATTTCTAGCAGCTCAGCCACTGCCTCGCCTCTTTACTTTTGTTGATTTGTAGTAAAAAAAACGTTTGAATATTTTCCCGTAGCCCACCCCCCTGGTGTGGGAAACGTTACAAAATTTTGCCAACTTTTAAGAAAATTTGGTTAATTTTAAAAAAAGGCCCCAATCATCATCCCCCACTGTTCATTATACACCCCCGGGTCATTATACATTTTCCCTTGTCTTTGAAAAACACCCCTGGTCATTGTCCCTCTCTGGTCATTGTCCCCTCCTGGTCTTATACATATTCTGGTGTAAAATTTCCTGGTCATTGCACACTCCTGGTTTGTACCTCCTAGGCCCCCCCTCCTGGTCATTGTAAAACCTGATCATTGTACACCCGGTCATCATACACCTCGGGGTTAACACCCCTGGTCATTATACAAACCCCGGGTTTTTAATCAAACTCCTGGATATTATCCCCCTGGTCTTATACATACTTTGGTTTTTCACCCCCTGGTCTTTAAACCCTCCTGGTCATTATACCTCCAGGTTTTTATACACCCCGGGGTTTTATACACACTCCTGGTATTATACACACTCCGGTCTTATACACCCCTTTTCTTATAAAATCCCTGGTCATTATACAACCCTGGTCTTTACCCTGCTGGTCATTCCCCTGGTTTATACCCCTGTGGTCGTTATACATCCCCCTGGTCATTATACACATCCTCCTGTTCATTTTTCCCCTGCTGCTTATTAACTGGCTGTTCTTCCTCTCTGGCGCAACACAACCAGGAAACACAAGTACCACAAATATCTGACATGATGTTGAGAGATGAAAGCAACACCCCAAGACACAGCCAGGAAGTGCAGCCTATGGGCGAGGAAGCTTGGGCCCCAGTCTTCCCCCCAGGGTACCTTCCCCCAAGGGGGTCCGGGGAGTTCCCCCCTTTTGCTTCCTTTATCCCCCCCCCGGGTCTAACATTAAAAATTAAAAACTTATCAGCTCACAAACCTGGCTGTGGTAAATATAATCGTGGTTAACGATGTCGACTAAAAAAAACGACATAAAAATATGAAAGTATTTAACCTCCTTCCCCCCCATAAAAAAATCAGGGTCGGGGCCCTGGGGAGACTGCGGTTAGAAAACGGGGATGGGGGGGCATTTAAAAACTAGGTTGAAAATACAACATTCAAAACCCCTAAGGAAAAAATGTGGCGAATCGGGGTTACAGTGGAATGTACGCTAGCCTAGGTCTGGCTGGGCAATTAACAAAAGGGGTTTAGTCTGGTTAACGATGTCAACAAAAATAAACGACATAAAAAATTAAAGACCCTAACCCCCCCTCTGGAAAATCAGTCCACAGAAACAGGTGTGTGACCCGTTATCATGACCCCTTATAAATCTGTCACGTGAGCTTTCCTTTCGTAACTAATACTCCCCCCGCCTTTGTCTTCAAAATTTCTGCATTAAATTTAAGGCTGATCTCGGGTTCCTGTATTTTGGCTGTATATTTGCTTATTCTTGTATGTTTGACGGGGCTCAGCCTTGGACGAAACTTTAAAAAAAAGCTGATGGGTTTCTTAGCCGAATGACCATAAACGTAAAGTGTCCCTCCCCCCTCTACTTCTCCCTACGGGCACGAAAGTGTTAAATACTTCAAGATATTCCTTACAGTGGTATTCCTAAATCTGTCGGTATACCTCGAATTTTCTTCACAAAAAAATTTTTTTTCCACACAACCTAATGCATCTTAGACAAATCATGTGTTGGTGCAGTGTTACAACTGGATTTTTGTGTTGGTACAAGTGTTGAAACAACGGTAACCTTTTGGGGTCGGTGTTGTCAACATAGGAATGGTGTTGGTCGGTGTTGAAAAATGCGGTCTTGTTTTGGGTAAAATTTTGACACAAAACGGAAGGTTTTTTGGGTGCAGGTGTTAAACATAGGGCGGGTTTTGGGTGCAGGTTTTGACAACAAAGCAGGTGCTGGGGTTGGTCGGGTGTTGACAAAAGGTGCAGGTGAATAACACACAAAATGCTCTAAAGGAATAACGGAAAAAAGTTGGTAGATGGATCTAATTTGCTAATAAATGAACACAAAGAAAATCCCCTGCTGGGAAAAACCCCGGGTCAAAAGTCATAAAGAGCCAAACGGGGCCACTGGGCCAGCTGGCTCAAAAAGATTCATCCAACTGGTATTTTATAAATGGGAAAGGGTTATCATAGGCACTACTGTGACCACTGGTGTTAAATTTGCTGCAGTTGGATAAATTGGAAATTTAATTTTGGTGGTCTGGATTTTTTGAACCCGGTTCTCCCCCGTGGTATGGTTTGTTCAATCGTCTCCCGATTTCGTGAGTCTGAGAACCAAAGTAATAGTAAACAATAAAGTCTGAGGCGGGTACAGTGGTTCTGTTCTACAAGGTACAATACTCGCTCCTGTCCTGTTCCTTCCTCAAACTGTAAAGACGAAACCGTGTCTTCCTTTGCGGATGACACCTGAATTTATGACAGGGCATCAAAAGAAACACTGCAAGCTGGCGGACATCAACCAAATCTTTACATAAGCCTCGGAAAAAATATGAAGTTCAATGGGGAAATTTTAATTTCTGATATGGAAAACTTAAGGGAAAATTTAAAAATGTATCAAGTATAAAAAAAATTCCAACTACACAATAGAAAAAAACACTAATGTAAGGACATGGGTGTGAAAAGTCAAAGGGTCTCCCTTTCAAGACCACAACAATAATACATCTGCTAGAATAATGAAGGATGGATAAAACCTTAAAAATAGGGATTTCAAAACCCAAAACCTTTTTTTCAAAATGGGAAAATCTTGATCCCCAAACCCTCTCCAGGAAGCAGGTGTTCTCGGGGGTTGACAACATAAAGGGGCTGGTGTTGGTGTCATACAGTTCAGTGATAGTACAAGTGTTTAAAAAAGCGGTGCGGTGTTTACAACATGCTGATGTTGGGCAGGTGTTGACAACTGCAGGTTTTGGGGCAGAGGGGTTGACAACTGAGGTGTTGGTACATGGTTTGGCCTGGGTGTGGTTTGTTGCATGTTGCAACAAACAGGTGCTGGGGTTGGTGCGGTGTTGACAACATAGCAGGTGCTGGTGTTGGTGCGGGGGTTGACAACCCGGGTGCTGGTGTTGGTACGGGGTTTTGACAATGGTAACATGTGTCTTATCATATGTTACTTATAAGTCTCACTTGTCTGCCCTGCTTGCCCAGACCCCCCTCGCCCCCCCGCCCATCCCGCCCGCCCACTCATCCGCCCACCTGTCCCTTTTCCCCCCGTTTTTCCCCCGGCAAGCAAAATTTGGGGCCAACCCGCCCCCTAGGTGGGAATTTTCCCAGGAAGGGGTGGCGGTTGACATGAAAAGACTCTCTTGAGGTGACGCCATCTCACCACCAAAAAGCAATGTTGCTGCCCTGGGAGATGAGGAGGCATGGTTAGGGGGGGGTTGGTGAAAAATTACAGGAGGACATAAGCAGGGTCTTCCAGGGGGTAGTGAAAACAACATGACCAATTTGATAAGTTTCGGCTGCTTGGGTTTATGGAAAAAATGAAGAACTCAAAGGAACACTATTTTAAAAACGCAAGGGGGCCCTTTACATAGAACAAAAAGGAACACAAAAAGGACTTGGGAATAATTATGTCTGCTGATCTGTCTTTTAAAGACCATAACAAGAAAAAAAGATCACAACAAAAGGAAGATGACAGGGTATTGAGAACTTTCAAAAAAAGGGGAAATAATGCCATTGACACTTTTCCCAAATCGCTAGTGCTCCCTCACTTAGAATACTGCTCGTGCTGAGGGCCCCCGTTAAAAGGGGCAGGAGAAATATCAGAGCTGGAACAAATTCAAAAGATCGTTTGGCTACATTGAGCCATTGAAACATCTAAATTTTGGGAACCCCTTTCCCAAGTCTTGAACATGTACTCATTGGAGCGGAGGAGAGAGATACATGAAAATTATATACTTGGAAAGTACTTAAAGGGCCTGGCCCCAAAAATCTGCACACTGCCATAACAACATACTGAAGTGGGGAGATAGGGGAAAAAGGGGTAAAAAAAAACCCCAGTGAGGAGCAGGTGTGCGGTGGGGACAATACGGGAGCACTGTATTAACATCCGGGGGTCCCAGACTATTCAACATCTTACCAGAAGATACCCGAAACATCGCTGGAACCAGTGTAGAAGCCTTCAAAAAGGAAACTGGACAATTTTTCCCAGTGTCTAGAGGCTGAATCCCCAGAAGCATACAAGGTATGTAGAAACCGTACCATTGGGGAAAACCCCCGAAAAAATCAGATATGGGGGAAAAGGTAGGAGATGGGTACAGGAAAAGAAAACGGGTTACTGAATTGCTGAAAAACAAAAGTTATGTTGCAACAGAAGAGAGATAGCCTTAACCGAAAATCACGGAATTAAACAAAAACTTAAGATGTCATACCTGACAGAAGAAGAAAAAGGGAACAAAACCATACAGGATATTGCAAGAAACCCAAAATATTTCTACTCCTATGCAAAACCCAAAATAAGAACTACCTGTAAATTGGACCATTATTGAAGGGGGTTCTTATAGGGGCGATGAACGGGAAAATAGGAAATTCTAAAAGAACAGTATGAGTCAGTGTTCAGAAACCCTAAATGACAGAAGGTAGAAAATGCAGAAATTTTTTTTCACTCCAGCAAAAGGTGCCCCAGACCCCCCCAACCCCGACATTGGGTACAAATCCCATAGATTTCGAAAAAAATGGCCAACATGCCCACTCACTCAGCACCTGGACCAGATTCAGGGGAAGGGCCAATTTATAAAGCAGTGCAAATCCCAATTAGAAAAGGCCCTTAGTATTCTGTGGAAAAAGAGCAGACCCAAAGGTGAAATTCCAGGGGCCCTTTAAAAGGGTGCAAAACATAGCTCCTTTGCATAAGGGGGTAGTAGGGCACTAGCTAAAAATTACAGACCAGTAGCCCCCCTTCTCACATCATAAAAATCTTTGAAAGAGTGATGAGACGGCAGATTACAAGTTCATGGACCAGCACAACCAACAAAACCCCGAACCAGAAATGGCTTTAGAGCGGGTCGATCATTTGTCCAGCTGCGAACCTTATGACAAATTACGGGGGCATTGGAGGACGCCCAAAAAACGCAGATTGATTTAAAAGATTTTGAAAAGGGCGTTTGACAAATGCGATCATGGAGTGATAGCCACAAAATGGGGGCCAAAAGGCATTAGGGGAAAGGGTGGCAGATGGTTTTGGGGGTTTCCCTAACACAAAGAACACAAAAAGAAATTTTAAAAAGGGAAAAGATCCAGCATCAGCGGTCCAAAAACTCAATTCCCCAAAGGGACTGTCCCGACCTCTGCTGTTTCTCATCCTCATAAAAAAAACATAGATAAAAACACCCAGCACCTTTTTTTATCATCATTTGCAGATGACACTAAAATAAGCATGAAAGTCACTCGGGAGGGGGAAAGAAAAATTACAGGGAGGACATAAACAAGGGTCTTCCAATGGGGAGTGGGGAAAAAATGACGTTCAATGGTGATAAGTTTCAGCTGCTTAGGTATGGAAAAAATGAAAACTCAAAAAGGGAAAACTATATTAAAAAAACCAAGGGTCAACATGGGAAAAGGAAAACCCCCCAAAAGGGCTTGGGGAAAAAAAAATGCGTTTTATTTCAAAAAATAAAAAAAATCCAAAAAGCCCGGGAAAAGCTTGGGGGGTTTTTAGGCTTTTTTAAAAAAAAATAATCCGTTTTGGGGCCCTTAAAACGCCTAAATGCCCCCCCCAAATACCCTCCAAATGCGACGGCCCCCTTCAAGGGGGGGAAAAAAGGCGGAAAAAATCAAAAATCGTTTACGGTCAAGCCCAAAAATCAATGAAATTCCGCCCCAAGGGCTTAACAGTTATTGGGGGGGAAAAATACATTTATAATATTACATGGGGAAAATACTTGAGGGCCTGGTCCCAAATCTGCACACTGCCATAACAACATACTGGGTGAGAGAACTTTCTAAAAAAGGGGGAAAAAATGCCATGGGCACTTCAAACCCTTTGGTGCTCCCCCTTTTGGGAATTTTGCTCTTGTTTTGGGCCCCCGTTCGGGGGCGGGGGGAAAAATCAGACCCCGGAACAAATACAGGATCGTTTACGGCTCACACAAAACCAAAAAATTTTAAATTAGGGGGGAAAACCCAAAAATCTTGAACATGTACTCACTGGACGGAGGAGAGAAAATCAGGTAAATATCTTGGAAAGGGGTCGGGGGCCCGGCCCCCAAATTTCAAGAAAAACCCCAAACCCCGGGGGGGGGATAGGGGGGGGAAGTGTAAAAAAAACCCCCCTGAGGGCAGGGGGTGGGGGGGGGACAATGGGGGGGCACTGTTTTAAACCCCGGGGGCCCCCGACTATTCAACATCTTCCCCAAAAAAATATCCAAAAAAGGGTTTTGGGAAACCCGTGTAAAACCCCCTTTAAGGAAACTGGAAAAATATCTTCAAAAATTTCCAGATAAACCCCGTCTGTGATGGAAAATTGGGGGGGCGGGCCTGGGGGAAAAAAAGGGGTTTGGGTTTACCAGGCAACCCGAAAACCGGGCCCCAGGGCCCGGGCCCCGGGGGGTTAAGACTCGAAACTAAAAAAGGGATATAAAAAGGTATTTTTTTTTTCCCCCCTTTTTTTCTTTCTCTTCCTTTTTGGGGGAAAATACATTGGTTTATATTCGACGGGGGGTTTTCGAAAAAAGCCAGGTTTTTGTGTCTGGCACCCGGGGACACCAGATCAAGATCAAACAAGATCAAATTTTTTTGTCTCCCCAGAAAAATAAATATAGTGGAAGTGGAAACCCTTGTAACCAATATTTTAACAGTGGCACTCATACTGTGGCACCCATGTTGTGGCATTTTTACTAGGGCCCCATACTATAAATAGGGACCCCCATACTATGACACCCAGGGTTTATTTGGGGCACCCCGTTTTTTTATTCCCCCTTTGCCTCTTTCCCCATACGGGACATAAACTGTGGGCCCCATATTGTGGTTCTTCTGGGCACCCATCTGTGGCATGCATACTATGACACTCATATTGTGGCACAATAGTGACCCCCAAACTGTGACACTAATAAACCATACCACGGGTGGGTTCGAATCCGCGGGTCAGAGAGCCCTAAAACTCCAACCGTGGAAAGCCATTTCCAAATAGTTTAAATAAGATTCACCCAAACTAGGTATTTTCCAAAATGGAAGGTTAGCATAGGCACCCTGTGCCCCAAAAGAAGTTTTTAAGAGAATCTCCCTTTGCTGATGGCTTTGTGGACACAGTGGTTTTTTTATGCAAACCCTTTTCTGGGGGATGAATCTTATTAACTTTTATTGGTTTAAGGTTTCGGGAAATTTTTAAAAACTCTCTGCCCCGGGGTTCGGCCCCCCCCGGGGTTTTTGTTTAATGGTTATTACGATTTCGGGGAGTCATGGGCACTAATACTGTAAACACCATCTGTAAACATTTTGACACTCATACTGTCCTCCCCTGTGGCATCCACCGTCTCCCATACTGTAACACCTAAAACTGAAGTCAACATACCTCCTTCTGGCCTATATTTGAGTCAACACTCCCAAATAAAGACAGTATTGAGCAGTGACAGGGGTGTGTATGTTTTTGTGAACATAAAACAACATAAAACCCCCAAAAATACTCCCTTTAAAACACCATACATCCACTCAACCAACATGTGGGAGTAACAGGAGAAAATAATTAGTGACTTAAACTTGCTTTTAAAATGTGAAGAAAAAACTAAGTTGCGGGTGGGCTGTGTTGAACGGGCCCCAGGCGGGAAATTTAATGGGCAATCCCGGCCCATTTGCTGGAGATGAGCGGAAGTGGGCGGACCCAGAAAGCTGCCATTTTGGGGAAAAAGAGAAGAAAAGACAGTGATGCGCTTCCCCTCTCTTTTACAAAAAAAAAAAAGAGAGAGAAGAGGGAGAGAGGGGGAAAAAAAATAAAAGTTCTTTAAGGGGGGGATAAAGGAGAAATTGTTTGGTTTTTTGGTAAGTCATGAACCCCCGGCTCCGGTCAACAAGGCCTTAAAACAGGAAGATCCCCCCCCACTCCCTCCTGGGTTTTATATAATAGACCAGTCCCCCTTTTTCAGATCAAATCATTCCCAAAAGAAAAAAACTGGTAGACACCCCTACCCACAATGAAACATGGGTGCCATGAGTACACTAAGAGAAAACACAATGTGCCCGGGGCCCTGCTTCAACAGCCCCCCCACCAACACAAGGGGAAACTCCCAAAATTTTTTTTTTTTTAAAGAAAAAAAATTTTTTTTTTTTTTTTTTTTTTTTTTTTTTCCAAAAAAAAAAATTTCCCTTTCTCTCCCCTTTCCTTTTTCTTAAGGAAATTTATATATTTTTTTTTTTTATATATTTTATTTTTTTTATATATATATATATATATATATATATATATATATATATATATATATATATATATATATATATTGTAATTTCTTTTGTGATCATCAAACCCAAAAAACGTCTTTTTTTCTTATGGTAAACTTGTAACATTTTTTTTTTAGCCTTTTTCGAAAAATGCTGAGCTAAAAGGCCCCACAGGCTCCCCAAAAATTAATGATGACGGTGTAAGTGGCGAAAAGTTTCGCAGTTTGGGAGCCATGACCTGTGGGAGGGGGGGGGGCCTGGGGGGATGGGGGGGAGCCATGACCTGTGGGAGGGGGGGGGGCCTGGGGGGATGGGGGGAAAAAGGGAGCCATGACCTGTGGTGGGGGGGGGGAAAAGGGGGGGGGGCCATAACCGGGAGTGGGGAAAAAGGAGCCATGCCCTTTGTGAGTGGGGAGAAAGGAGCCATGACCTGTGAATGGAGGGGAGGGGGGAGCCATGCCCTTGGAGTGGAGGAGGAGGGGCCAGACCTGTAGTGGAGGGGGGGGGGCCATGACCTGGGTGGAGGAGGGGGGAAAGCCAGCCTGTGAGTGGGGAGGAGGGAGCCATGCCTGTGAGGGGGGAGGAGGGCCATGACCTGTGAATCTGGGAGAAAGGAGCAATGCCTTGGGGGAAGGGGTGAGAAAGCGGCGGGGGGATAGCATTGGGGGGGGAGGGAAAGGAAGAGGGAGACAGGAGTGGAAGGAACGAGAAGGGGTTGGGGGGATGATGGGGGAGGGAGGGAATGGAGGTACTGATGGGGGAAGATATGTGGAAGAAAAAGGGGCAAAATAAAGAAGGGAAGGGTGTAAATGTTTAGCTAAGTAGAGAAAAAGTAATTGGAAAATAAAAAAAAGGGGGGAGGAACAGGGTGTTGAAAAGTGAGATTATAAAAAAGTGATAGAGAACGGAATAAGGATGAGCTAAGATGGAGGTATTAAGGGTGTCCCAAAAAAGGGTTTTCCCAGATGCCACGAGATGGCCCCCAAAAGTTTACAAAGTCATCTTCAAGAAAGAGAGCTAAAACTGACTGGATTTAACCTGTCGTCGCTCTCTCTCTCTCTCTCTCTCTCTCCCCTCTCTCTCTCTCTCTCTCTCTCTCTCTCTCTCTCTCTCTCTTTTTTTTTTCTCTCCCCCTTTCTCTCTCTTCTCCTTTCTCTCTCTCTTTCTCTCTCTCTCTCCTCCTCTTCCCCTCTCCCCTCCTCTCTCTCTCTCTCTCCCCCCCTCTCTCTCTCTCTCTCTCCCCTTTTTTTTTTTTTTGAGCTTCAAGCTGTTGAAGCTTTCATTGTTAATCGTGCGTCTGGAAAGGTCGTCTGGCCTTTGGAGGGATTGAGAAGGGTAGGTAATGAAAAGGTGGGTAGGGATAGGAAGGGATTAAAATCGGGTTAAAAGAGTGGGCAAAGATAAAGACCCCCAAGGGGAGAATTCATTGGGCAATGACACTCACAGTAACAACATGGCTGGGGTAGTTTTCATGTGGTCAACAAAAATCTCTCCACAGTAAAAGGGATGAAGGGGGGGGGGGTACTGTCTGGGTAAACCCTAAACCCCCCCACAATTATATAATTTGGTGGCACCGGGGGCCACCACAAATTAAAAAGACCTTTTAAGTGGCCCCTGCCCTCCCCCATTTCTTCCTGACCCGTTCCTCCCCCTACTCCTCTATCCATCTCGATGGGGGAAAAGGGGTAAAAAACTGACACAGTGAGGAAAATGACACGAATGCAATATAATGCGATCATTTTAACGTTTCACCCAAATTGGTTTTATCAAGTCACAAACAGATGACTTGATATCACAATGTTTCATTTGTTGCAATAAAATTTGGTATATTCGTAGAAATCTGGTATTTTTTTTCATTAATAAGATACCTTGATCTACCATATAAAGGGTTTTCATGTTTATATTCTTCAATAAGTGGACACTTAAGTACATTGTCTTCAATAAGTGGACACTTAAGTACATTTCTTCAATAAGTGGACACTTGAATTGTCTTCAATAATGGACACTTAAATACTTGTCTTCAATAAGTGGACACTTAAACATTGTCTTCAAAAAATGGACATTAAGTCATTGTCTTAAAAAATGGCCTTTGAGTACTTGTTTTAAATGTGGACACAATTTTTTTAAAGGGGCCCTTAAGCAGCCCAAAAAAGGGCCAAAGGGGGACTTTTTACGACTACTGGTTTTCACACAAGTACTTGTAACCAAGACTAAGCCTGGCTACTACAATATCAGTGTTGTTCCATTGCAAGTTTAATTGCTTTTTTTTTTGACCTCTTCGATCCCATCAATCATATTTCGTCTTTTTCCCTTTTGTGTTAGATTATTTTGTGTGTGCTCACTTAGTCGCGTTTGCATGAGTCGAGTCCTTTTAGCTCCTTCTGAGTTTGGTGTAATTTCCATTTCTTCAGCCATTATTTCTTAACATTTTCAAGGCTCGTCATCACGAATGGTATTCGTTCCCCCGAGGCTCTTCTTTCCCGGTTCGTTCCCCGAACCTTTGGGGGTTTCATCCCCGGGCGAGAGCGATTGTCGTACTGGAAGGGAGGGTTGTAATCCCGGGCAGGGTTTGGGGGTGATGGTGCCACAAGGGGTGAGTTGTGGCTCTGCTTATTAAAGTTAGTCAGCCCCCCCTGTCAACAATTGAATTATGAAGGTAACTTTTTTGTTCTGGGGGTGAGTGTGTGTGTGTGTGTGTGTGTGTGTGTCACTTCTGGCCTGGTCTGGACTGGGCCGCGGGGGGGTTGACCCCCCTAACACCCCCAAATCTCCCCCTAACTTTTAACTATTTAGATACTGGTGCAGTTACGCCCGTTTTGATGCTTTATTAGATGTATCCGCTCAACAACAGTCTGGTTGACCGTAGGTCAAAAGATAAACGAGCCTTAAGTCGGGGTGCCAGGATGGAAGAACCTTCGAAAAGTTTACAGTTTTGCTGCTAATGTAGTCTTGGATTAAGATTTTGTGTTTTTTTTAACCCGGAGGG
The DNA here is from genome assembly GCA_009830355.1 of Cherax destructor. Classification (NCBI taxonomy): domain Eukaryota; kingdom Metazoa; phylum Arthropoda; class Malacostraca; order Decapoda; family Parastacidae; genus Cherax; species Cherax destructor. The sequence goes on from WNWK01039099.1 coordinate 14,670, forward strand.
TTACCCCTCCCCAGGGTCCCGGTCAAGTCACTGCATCATCGACGACTGTCTTCCATTGTGGGCCATACTGTCTGCTAAAACCCAGGTACCTCTTCTGCTAGGGGAACAGAGACATCAGGTGTAAGGAAACTTGCCCAACGTTTCTACCCATGCCGAGGGTTTAAACGGACATTTGTGTGAGTGGTTTGGGAATCGAGCCACGAGTTCACATCTTGGTTTTTAATTTTTTTACTAGTGTGGGTTTTTGACATGCCCATACCAGAATTGTTCCTCTGTGGGTATTCCCATACAAAGATCCCGGCCTTTTTTGTATCCATATTCTCTTGTGGTACCGACCGTAGGATGGAAGAGGTGCAAAGTACTAGCCACTTCGGTGGTAAAAAACTAATCTAATGTATACAAGGGGCTACGTCAGTTCCCAAAACAGGGGTTAAAGGGATATTCTTAGTGTATATATAATATATACACCCCTTTTTAAAATACACTATGCTGTTGTCAGGGGACATACATGGATGAAAAACCCCAAAAAAATACAATACGACCACAAGAAAAAGATGATGTGTTAAATGGGGCAACCACAGTGAGAAAGTAGCAGTACTGTGAGTGCAACCACAGTGAAAATAGCAGTACTTTAGTGCAACCACAGTAGAAGTAGCAGTACTGTGAGTGCAACCACAGTGAATGCATTGTGATAAACCACAGTGAGAAAGAGCAGTACTGTGAGTGCAACCACAGTGAGAAAACAGACTGTGAGTGCAACCACAGTGAGAAAGGCAGTACTGTGAGTAACCACGGAGAAAAAGCAGTACTGTGAGTGCAACCACAGTGAGAAAGTAGCAGTACTGTGAGTGCAAACGTGAGAAAGTACAGTACTGTGAGTGCAACCACAGTGAGAAGTAGCAGTACTGTGGTGCACCACAGTGGGAAAATAGCAGTACTGTGGGCAACCACGTGGGAAAATAGCGTACGTGAGTGCAAACAGTGAAAGTAGCAGTACTGTGAGGGAACCACAGGGGGAAAAAAGGGGACTGTGAGTGCAACCACAGTGAGAAATACAGTACTGTGATTCAACCCAATGGGGAGTAGCAGTACTGTGAGTGCAACCACAGTGGGGAAAGTAGCGTACTGTGAGTGCAACCCCAGTGAGAAAGTAGCAGCTGTGAGTGCAACCACAGTGAGAAAATACTACTGTGAGTGCAACCACGTGAGAAAAATCGTACTGTGGTGAAAACCCCAGTGAGAAATAGCAGTACTGTAGTGCAACCACAGTGAGAAAGTAGCAGACTGTGAGTGCAACCCCAGTGAGAAAAAAGCAGTACTGTGATGCAACCACAGTGAGAAAAAGCATCTGTGAGTGCAACCCAGTGAAATAGCAGTACTGTGAGTGACCAGTGAGAAGTACAGTACTTTGGGGCAACCACAGTGGGAAAATAGCAGTTGTGAGTGCACCACGTGGGAAAATACAGTACTGTGAGTGCAACCACAGTGAGAAGTAGCAGTCTTTAGTGCAACCACAGTGAAAGTAGCATCTGTGAGTGCCCCCCTGAGAAAGTAGCATACTGTGAGTGCAACCACAGTGAGAAAATAGCAGTACTGTGAGTGCAACCACAGTGAAAATAGCAGTACTGTGAGTGAAAACCCCAGTGAGATAGCAGTACTGTAGTGCAACCACAGTGAGAAAGTACAGTACTGTGAGTGCAACCACAGTGAGAAAAAAGCAGTACTGTGAGTGAACCACGTGGGAAAATAGCAGTACTGTGAGGGAACCACAGTGGGAAAATAGCAGTACTGTGGTGCAACCACAGTGGGAAAAAGCAGTACGGAGGGAACCACAGTGAGAAAAAGCAGACTTGGTCAACCACAGTGAAAGGGAAATGTGGTGCAACCACAGTGAGAAATAGCGTACTGTGAGTGCAACCACAGTGAGAAGAGCAGTACTGTAGTGCAACCCAAATGGAAAGTAGCAGTACTGTGAGTGCAACCACAGTGGGAAAATAGCAGTACTGTGAGTGCAACCACAGTGAGAAGTGCAGACTGTGAGTGCAACCACAGTGGAAAAAAAAGGATACTGTGAGTGCAACCACAGTGGGGAAAATACAGTACTGTGAGTGCAAAAACCCGTGAGAAAAAAGCAGTACTGTGAGTGAACCACGGAGAAAATAGCAGTACTGTGAGTGCAACCACAGTGAGAAAAAGCATTGTGGTGCAACCACAGTGAGAAGTAGCAGACTGTGAGTGCAACCACGTGAGAAAAAGCAATTGGTGCAACCACGTGAGAAATAGCAGTACTGTGAGGCAACCCACTAAAAAAGGGATGGGGTTTTCAACCACAGTGAGGGAAAATACATACTGTTCACCCAATGAAATGCGTTTCTGTAGTGAACCACATGAAATAATACTGTGAGGCAACCACAGTGAGGAAATAGCATACTGGGGTGCACCCCAGTAAAAGTAACATACTTATAAAAGTAGAAAGAATATGTGAGGCAAACCCCAGTGGTACGTCTGGAGTCCCACGTGAGAAAGTTCCCCGGAGGCAAACGTGGAAAATAAAGTACTTAGGCACCACTTAACAATACTATCCCAATGGGAAAGTAGCGTACGTGGGCAACCCGTGAAATTCTGGGGGACCCCAGTGGGTGGTTGTGGTGAAACCCCAGTGAGGGGAAAGTCGGGTACTGTGAGTCAACCAAGTAAAAACAAAACTGTGGTGTCCACATGGGGTAAATACTTGACAAAATGAGAAGTTTGGTTGTGGTGTTTGGGGGGTGGTTGTGGTGCCCCCCCAGTAGAAAGACAGTACTGTGAGTGAACCAAGTGAAAATAGGTATGTGATGCAACCCAGTAAAATAGGGCAGTACTTTTTGGGGTGCAAAATAAAAAGTGCATACTTTTAGTGAAAACCCCGTAAAATACATATTATGAGCCCTAAAATAAGGTACTTTGC